>CP092863.1:170319773-170489465 GCA_030710605.1 Cordylochernes scorpioides | reverse complement strand
AATGTATGTAGATTCGGATTACATACTATTAGACTTTTGTCTATAATGTATTGTACAATCATAACGGTGTATTGCCGGACTGAGAATCCTCTCGGTGCTCTTTACTGATGATCGCCCCAGAATATTTGAAACAGACGGATGGACATGCGAGATTTGCGGGGCAAGAATGGAGCCGGGGCTACATCACCATATACTTTCATGTATGGGGCTGAACGACGAACGAGAAGTGCTTCTCAGTGAAATAGGCCTTGAGGGACTCTCTTTGGAGTTCCTGTTGAATGAGGTGGTGAGAAACAGAGCTGGAGCGTTTGCGTTGTTCAAATTTTGGAAGACGGCTGAAGAGAAGAGGAAGCTATACACATAATCTAATTGAGGTAAATAATTATATGTAAATAATCTTTGTCAGGACTAGAATGACGAATCCTGTATGGGACTTTGATTCCAGTAAAAGGCTTGTTGCTGCTGTTGTATATAGTCACAGTGTAGAAAATACTATACTATACCTACTACATATAGGTTTCTCTCTGTATTCTTAGTTCTCTTCTCTTCAATTACTCTGTAAACTGGCGAATCCTTTATAGGACGAGAGGTCCTCAATAAAGGCTTTTGTTGTTGTATTGTGCAATCATATGATACTCCCAGGAAAAATAAACACAAGGAGTAAAATATACACAAAAAATGGAAAAATTAGGAAAAAATTCGGAATGATAGTAAACCCAATAAAAATATCCTTAGGAAAAAACAACTACCGTGGTCAGATAGCCAGGGTGAGACCGCATACAAGACCTTACGTAACACAATACACGTAACCTGTAACCCAGGGAGACTTTAAACTAGATAGATACAGCTCGAGTTTTACACAGTTAAACTATAGAATTCGAGCAATGAAGACCTTCAAACACCAACAAAAATCTGCAATACGTCGTTTCCTTGTTTCTGAGAAACCCAAAAACTTCAGAAATAATTTGAAACCCGTATATGGTGAGAAAAGCATGTCACAGACAAAGGAGTTACATTGGTAAGATGGTGGAACCCTGAAGAAGTGTAGCTCCTTTTTATCTTCTCTGAGAATTTCATATCCATTATCACATGTTTACGGATTTCGACAAATTATGTTTTAGTGAGCTGAAGAAAGGCTTGCCCAAAAGTTTCTTTAACCAAGCAAATAAAAAAGAGTTGCGACGTATTATGCCTTTTTTGTAATCTGTTCATATTGTAAAATACTTAACTACGTTTTATTTAAAGAGACAAAGGTCGCCTCTCCAGTCAAAACAGACGCCATCCATTGACCGTCGCCGCAACTAGCGGCCTCGGGTCGGTGACAAAGCCACAACACCAGCTTTGGCAATCTGAAAAGCGTCCACCTAGAGACCATGGTTTCGGGCTAATGACCCTCGTCAGTCTAGGGCGGACATTATTCCATGAGATCCACACGGGATCTAATGGAATCTTGACAATCTGCCAAAGAGGTGTTTAGCTGGCAAAGTGGCTGGGCCAAATCTATGGCTATAATATAGACGGAAATTTTGCCGGGAGGATATTGATCTAAAGAGACAAAGGTCGCCTCTCCCGTCAAAACAGACGTCAACACTAGACGCCAGCTATTGACCGTTGCCGCAACTAGCGGCCTCGGGTCGGTGACAAAGCCACAACACCAGCTTTGGCAAACTGAAAAGCGTCCACCTAGAGACCATTGTTTCGGGCTAATGGCCCTCGTCAGTCTAGGGCGGACTTTATTCCATGAGATACACATTGCGCTGCAATTAACACCGAGGGTATCTACAAATACTTTAGAATCTCTGTGCTGGAACAGAGAACATGGTGTGGAATAATGGAGATCCACTTCGGGACGTCGGCCAGACGGATTGGGTGACATCAAACAAACATACTCGCCAGCGGCACCAGCCGGCAACAAAGGATTAGAGCACGGCCTGGTCTGCTGACCAGTTTGGTATTTTCCTCTGTCCTCTTAACATGTTTTAAATAAAGTTAGTTTGAAGGAGACTTTTACTCTCTCCTTTCTGCTCTTTAGCGATCTGACTAAAATCCTTGCAACACTCCACAAAATAATGATCACTGCGAATTCTTTTCCCGAATTTCGCATCAAAACGAATTATCCGTGAAACGATTGCCAGACTTTCTTCACACCTGGGTTGATATCACGAAAGGTCTGCCTTCTGCCTGTGATAACGCTCATTCTCACTTAATACAGAAGTATAATAATAATAAAAGAATTAGTGCTCACAGAAATTTTTGTCCTGGAATACACAAAGTCACTTAACCGATTTCGATAAATGAAATGGCTATGCATCAAGGATAACCACAGGGATGGCGTGACCAAACACGAATTTTGACATTTTGTGTATCGATATTAAGGATTATAATACGATAATATTGTGAAAAGAGAGCACATCTCCAAGGTCACATAACCTATTGATTAATGAGTAGTCTGAATAGAGGATGATCCCAGGGGCGGCTTGACAAAAATTCGAATTCTTATTTTGATTTAGTTCCTGCATTATATAGCTTTTAAAGTAATAATGATATTTAGGCTATTAAATCAAGGGAAAAGAAAGTTCAGTAACAAAATAAATGCAATTAATTAATATAATATTCACTTAAGAAGTGAATAAATACAAAAGAAAACCCCAATAAAATGCGGTAAATAGGATTTGCGCTTTAAAAGTCTGTAATAATATCACGAAAATATGAGGTCTATTTCGTTTCTAAAATATTTATTCCAGTTTTTTTAGACATATAATTTATCTTTCAGATGTACAGTGCGCAAATGTTCTTATATTAAAAAAAAATATATATATAAATATTGTCAAGAAGCTCCATCCAGATGGGACACCTGTCAATCATCCCTGGACCCCGGGGGGGGGGGGGGGGGGGGGGGACTACAGGTGTGAAGGGTTCTCAGAAGCTGATCTACAAATAAGGAAAACGGGACTCCTTGGTGGCTGACGCCGCTCATTATTATTATCTTTACCTGGGGATAAGTTGTTTTTATCATATGACTCTCTCTCCCTATAAATACCTCTGGTAAATAATTTTATTGGAGAACTAGAAGGTAAATACCCTTTATAATAAATTAATTACCCCCAAATTTGCCCTTGC
This sequence comes from Cordylochernes scorpioides, assembly GCA_030710605.1. Taxonomy (NCBI): domain Eukaryota; kingdom Metazoa; phylum Arthropoda; class Arachnida; order Pseudoscorpiones; family Chernetidae; genus Cordylochernes; species Cordylochernes scorpioides. Next base: position 170,486,345 of record CP092863.1, on the reverse strand, counting down.
TTTATTTATCTCCCCGACAATATTAAAAGTTCAAATTTTCTTTTAACATATTGTGCGCAGAAAGAGGAATTTTCTCTGTATTGTTATCTTGTCAGAATAGTAATACGCTATGAGTTTTAATCGCGATATATTGTGTCCAATTTATTCTCTCGCTAATTGGTTCTCTACCTTAACCACCAATCAGCAACGAGATAGAAGAAAAAGCTTTATTTCCTCAGTAGTTACATCGAGGAACTGAATCGAGATGTTAAATAAATAACCGGAGGGTTAATTCTCGGAATTCCATTACTTTTTTGTTGTTGCACACTGAAACTGTTTTTAATTTTTCCAGTGTATTTGAAGGTTTTAAAAACAAAATATATTTCAAAGTTGTATCTATAAAATCTTTGTTTTATAGGAATCTGAAATCGATTTTACTACACCGACACATTTTTAGGTGCAATTATTCTTGAAATTTTCCGTTGCATGCGTAATAGTCTAATGCCCTAGCATGTATAAATATATATATTGTAGCATACCCTAGTAAATGTATATAGTTTTGTTATATATATATATATATATATATATGTCATAAAAAAGACGTATTCTAGTTACGTTACCAATTCATGTAGTCGTAGATGGTAAAAATGAATGATAACTTTTGTCCCAAAAAATATTAATTATTTTGATTATTTTTTAAAGCAAACAGTTTTGCATACCTACAACTAACAATGGTATTATCTATTTACAATAAAAGCAAAATTAGGTTATATTCCTTTTGTAAAGGATTCCTTTTCATTTTAAAATTTAACTCTGTGATTATAGAATTTTAATTATTTTATGAATACTAAAAATCATATTTTTATTATGTCATATACATTGTTATAAATAGAATAATTTTAATTACTATTTGAAAAATATTTATAAATGTTGATTTTTGATATAATTAACTTTTGTTAATAGGGTGTCGGGGGGGGGGGGGGGGGGTGGAAAGATGGTCTAAACCGTTGGTTTTCGACCGCTACGACCCGTGATAAAATCTCGCATTGGGGAATTTTTCTAAAGAAAAAAAAATATTGGCCCACGATTCTTGTAAAAGTCCAACCCCACCAGCGAGTGTAAGTATCCAAACGGGGCTCTGCCACATTTGTAAGTGCAAAGTCGAACTGCTTTCCACATGTGTAGACATGTGGTGCACTTACAGTAAAAACCAGTTGCCAACTTCTATCCACCATGATTATAATGGCCTGTACCACGTGTGTACTAGGGATAATAATAAAAAACTTAAAAAAAATATTGTTAATATATTTTCTTTCTACTTCACACACATATTTTAAATGTTGATTTAGAAAAATTAATAGAGTTTAATTTATACTAATATAATCACAAAAATGACAGTTGCTATACTTTATTAGATTCTTATGCGGTACAGATTGATGTTAGTTGAGGCTTTCTATTTGCAGTAAATAAGAAGTTATATACAGTCACGTGGTGGAACATGTGGTAGTAGATATCTAGACTATTTACAACAATTCCATGGTCTTAAATCATCACATATATATATATATATATATATATATATATAAACAATAAAAAAGGCATCTCCTTACCACGAGCACATGTGCTTTTTAGATGGCTGACCGCCATCTAGTGGAGCAAAAATAAACTAAACGTTTATTTATGTTTTCGTGGTCAGGATATGTATTTTTTATGTTTAATGTCAACACCTGACCCACTTATCTTTTATTTTTTTCTATTGTTTTTTTCACATATATATATATTATATTCAAGTCTAGACCAGGTGTCTGCAAACTGCGGTTCGTGAGTGGCTCTTTGAATGTGAATCTGCGGATCTTTGTATAGTTCCATACGTAAATACTTATTCACGCGAGAATATACTATTTATTCTATAAAAAAATCCCTTGCATCAATATTGAGTAAAAGTAATCAGGCTTCCAGGGAAAAGTATCTTTTCAAAACATTTTTATCATTCTCTAGCTTTCAGGCACGGACGCCCTTCTACAGGAGAAAACCTGGTATAATAATTCGTCAATAGAACAATAGTTTTGAAAAGACACTTTTCCCTGGAAGCCTGTTAATTTTACTCAATACTAATTACACTGATAGACAAAACTTAAGGAAGTTGTACCTTATAGCATATATATATCGGGATTCAGAAAATAACTCTGAGAGATATTTGATGCACAGTGATATATATCTCTCAGAGTTATTTTCTACATCCCGATATATATAAGCTATAAGGTACAACTTCCTAAAGTTTTGTCTATCAGTGTTATTGTTGGCAATTAAAACATTTTGTGGCTCTTTAAAAAAATTGAAATTTGGAAAATTGTAATTTTTGACTCTTCCGGCTCAAAAGATTAACAGTCCCTGGTCTAGACTGAAAAACGGATTCCTATTTTGAGAGATGTGGGAGAAATGGCTAGAACGTTGGGAGAAGTTTATATCCATAAATAGAAACTCTTATAAGGAAAATTTAATCATTTTATTTTTTGTGCGTGAAAAAAAAAAGCGATCTTATTGCGAACACGGATACTTATATATATATTGAACCACCCTCGTATAGATTAAAATTATCAAAAGATAAAATGGACATTTCCCTCTCAATATTGAAATAAAATTGTAACTCACTTTATTGGAAGCTATTAATTTTTTAAATAGAATTTTAAAAACATTCCTCTCCTCCCAGTTTGTTTTCATCACAAGGGCCTACTTTTAATTCATTCCTCCTGGTTAGATTCGCTCAGAAGATCAAAGTCTTTGCCTGAGGCTCAAATTTATATCTCCAATAACTGATAAAATATAATAAATAACGTCTTTTAAAATATGCTTTAATATTTGAAAAAGAAAATCAATTCGCTCTGATAAACACATACTTAGAAAACGTTCAAAAGATATCTAAATATATAACAAATTAAATTTTAAAGTAGCATATTCCAGATAATTTTTTATATATGTTTGTGATGCTAAAACACAAACCTTATTTGATAATAATAATCAAAAAGAAGCATTAGTGTCAAAAATATAAAAACTCATGTCTAAATATACTTCATATACAGATCTGTATTTGAATATTAACATAGAAAATATAGCGATTATTCTTAAATTTATTATATATTTCACAATGATTACAGAAAAAGATTACTAGCTAAAGCAAAACAAAATAAATTTGGAACGAGTTTGTTCCTTTAGGGACGTAGCGCTCATACTCTAATAAATTTTTATTATATGTGAAAATAACATTGGTAGTTTTCTTTGTGTGAAAATATTGGCTTTATGCTTCGATAAAAGCAAAGACATTATCCCTATAAATATATATAAAAATCAGTGTACGTATGTATGTATGTATGTATGTTTGTCGGTTATATACGTTCACAATACGCAACTAATCTGGCTGAAATTTTAACAGTATATAGAGTAGAATCTGGAAAAACATATAGGGAAAATTACAGTTCTCTATCCCGAATATTCGTCGAGTTATTCGCTCGCGAGCAGCGCCTCTAGCGGTGAAGATGGGAGGTAATATCAGCTGATCTAATGTACATGTAAAGTTTGGAGCGGGACGTTTAACAAGAGTGAAATCCAGGGCGCCAATTTATAATTGCAACGAATAATATTTGAATAAAAACATTCAATCGGATAAAATCTGGGCGTTGCCCAGTTCATTCGGCTAGTTTTATATAAATAAAAACTTTCTTCGAATATGTTTCACAAGTAGAAGTAATTATTACTTTTAATATTTTTTACTTATTTGAAGTACACGTGGAAAAGACTATAATAATTATGGTGGGTATTTAGTAAATGTATTTTTCATGTAAAAAAAAAGTCGGTGGATGAGAGGGTAACACGCTCGATTCCCGACAGTCATGAACCGGGATTGAATCCCGCGTTAAAATTTGTTTAATATGTGAATAACCTTCACATATTATTCATTGTTTCAATTATCATGAACTAGGTTGCTCTTGTTGAGCGGAACCTATTAATATGATTTTGAACCGATCCGATTTTTCATGTCTACATATGTAAAAATCACTTCGAATTTTGTACTTACAGCACATAGTCCAGATTGGTTGCATGAACTCGATGGTGAATTTGGGCTTACAAGAATTGGGGGATATTAAAGCAGAAAAAAGTGCACAATTCGAGAATCGATCCTAGGCCATGTTTGTCGAAATTCTGTTTGTTTGCATCACTCCTCTTCCAACCTCCACTTTAAACGCAAAATAGCGAATTGTGTGGGTAATTAACATAAATATTCGAAGATAACATATTGCTTTTATATATTATGCAACTCTCCAACAAGTAATATGTCATTTTTATATAAATATATATCCACGTAAACCCCTTCTATAGAATATATATATCTAAACATTTTTAGAAAACCTTTTAAGGATTAAAATCAACCGGGGAAAAATATTCTTAAAGGTCTCCAGAATATTCGAAAAATATTTGTTTCAAACGGAGAGCTTAAACTAAGAGAAGGTTTTAAACTATAATCTGCCCCTCTGAGGGTAAACCAAAAGAGAAAGAACTAGACTTATAAATAGGAAACTTCAGGGGATATCTTATCCTCAGTATTTTCTATGAGGATTAAAGAATGCTGCTGGATTATTTTAAGGCACTTTTCTCCAGGTAAAAATATAGCATTGTTATTAAATATATTGTATTATATCGAAATATATGTGTTCATTATCTCTATATAAAGATAAAATTATCTAGGTTTGTTTACGTAAGGCCTAGCACATATAATTATAATGATAAGGTGCGCGCCAAATTACTCCAACGCTTCGCTCAAGGAGTCATTTCCTCTCGTGGAAGGAAGCGCATGGAATTATCCCCGGTGGAGAGGCTCATCGGGAATCGCGCTACCTGTAACACCGCCGATCCCGGGGGAAACTTACTACCTTACCGACGCATCCGCACGACAGCCCAAACTCAACCAGTTTCCCGTTGGAGAGGGGTGCACATGCGGCAAAGACGTGTAAGCCAGCAATCACGTGGGCTCCCGTTCCAGGCGCCATCGCGATGATTCAGAATGCACACCTTAAGCTTGACTGCATCACTGCCTTCATGACCTGTGTAGTCTTATCCATGGGATAATAAAATAATAATGTGAATGCTTATGATAATGATATTTACAATAAATAGATGAAACAATATTGGTTGATCAAGCACCCACTAGGGCAAATACCGGACGAAGCCAAGCCATATTCATCTATATGAATACACTGCGTGACATGGAAGATGCAAGACCAAGAAATAGTGGTAAGAAAATAATTAAATGAGATATACAGAAAAGCACTGCAAAAAGTGAAATAATAAAATTATTTTAAAAAATATATATGTTATATAAAAATATAATTTTATTTTAAATTATAATTTCATAGATCCAAATACTCTGTTAAATCGACCACCAGAGGTCATGCTTCCCCTATAAAAACTCGTTGTTGTTGTTCCCCGTTGGTCGGCTCAAAACCTTTGTACATTATGTAAATAAGCTTTTCATTTTTTTTATTCTTACTCCTTAGGCCAGGCAGTACTTTAATCAAATTATGTTCTTATATATTACTTTAGCTCAAATAAAACAATCTCTGATCAAAACCATTTTTATTATTATACTTTCAAGATTTTAGCCACGACTGCATCACCAATACCATATAATACTAAAAAGAACCAGCAAATAACCTCATTACTATAATCCTTAACAGAAATCTTATCTTTTTTATATATATATAATATATATATCGTTTTGAATATAGAGCAATCCATATTTAAATATTTAGATAATAAAAATGCATATATTGGATTAAATAAAAGATAATTTTCCAATATTTCGGTCCAATATTACATTTTTGTATAAAGAAACTCAGTGCCTCATTTTTTAATACAAATTATACATACGCACGAGTTTGTTTATTACAAAAATGTAATGCCTTGACAAAGGTTGGCGTTCAGCTAACCGAAATATTGGAAAATTAATCTTTTATTCAATCCAATATATGCTTTTTTATTATATAAAATAATTATATATGTTAAAAATAAGAAAAAAATAAAGAAATGGTCAGGTGTTGATATTAAAAACAAAATTGGGATTTCCTGACCGGTCACATGAGTATTTTTTAGATGGAAGAGCGCCATCTAGTGGAACAAAATTCAACTAAACGTTGATTTAGCTTGTACCAAAGATATTTGGCCAACACAATTTCTTGGTAATCAGGAAGCCATTTGACACAGTCTTCTGTATGCGGCTGTAACTAGATGTGCAAGTTGCTTCCAATCACGTCTTAAAAGTAATCAATTAGGGAGAGGTCCGTAGAGAATAATGCCAGGGAAGCATCCATACAGCTTGAAGATTTATGGGATCAGGCGTTATCCTGCTGGTGAAAGGCATTCGACATCCCTTGAAGGTAGGGAGTGTTACCGGCCGAAACACATCATCCGCATATCGTTGGGATGCCATAGTGCTGTCTATGAACCAAACCATGGTGATGCGTTGTCGCGCAGTGGAGTGTTCTACAGAAGCTGCCGAATTCGATCTGTTGCCAGCACGGCCCCATGCCGGTAGGTATCTGCTATCGTGACATTCAGCCGTCCACTTAGCTAGAGCTAGCCAAGCACCATTGGAAGCCATCACGTCACTGCTGTCCGCTCAATGACATTCTTATTAACGGACTCCGTGTTAGTGTAGACCACTAGAAGACAATCAACGGGAAGTGGCTCGGGTCGTGATAAGGACACCAAGTTTACATGTTGTAAAATTGCTACATAAATGGTTTTCGGGGACGTCACCCATGTCGGCAATTGCTTCGATCCAAGTGTGCCGACGTCACGTCACTGTGTGTGACCGCAGCATGAATGAAGAAACCAGCGGGGTAACAAAAATTGTGGGGTGCTCAAGGAGGACAAGCGGGAATAACGAGTCTCGTTACAGGAGTTTACAAAGTTATCCTAAATAAAGTGCGGTCGGAGTGTTATGGAGTGGATATAATCCAGTGGATATCAGCTGTTGGTCTGACGGCGGAGGTGCCCTGAAGTTGTCCGGGCCAGGTTGGCGAAGCAAGACAACACAGCTGACTTGCACGGAGCGAATTGCTATGTGAATGTTGACATTGAAACAAGTGTGTCGGTCAGCAGCGAAACAGCTTACAAAGTGGCAACGCTCAGGCTGGACGTAGACTGCATGGAACCGGACGCTTCGCAAGAGTAAATCCACGGCACCAAGGATCTTTCTGATGGTGGAGGTTGGAGGCAAATCCTTCATAATGTATTCCTTTCATTTCAGACAAATGAAATTAATTAATTAAATAATACAAAAGGTTTCTGGAGTGGAGATAGGTTTCTTTGCATTTTATTATTTCATTCTCAAGCTTTGGGGGTATTTTGGTCCTACTACAAAGGTACAAAATAAACAATAATGAACACCGTTAGATACTAACTAAATTTATATGTATATACATGTTGTATAATTACTGTGTGGAAAAAAAAATTAGCAGTCGTTTGTGGCTGTCTCCACCTCAATAATCTCTTTATTTTTCAAATCTTTCTAAAACAAAACAACAAAATTTACATACTTGGCACGCGGTAAAATTAATTATTTTACAAAGAACATTATGCAAAACAGATAGAATTTTTCTATTATGCAAAATAGATAGAAGTTGAATATCATTCAAAATGTATCATACATATATACATGGGGGAAAAAAAGTCAGGTGTTTGTTATTAAAATCAAAAAGGTATATCCTGACCACGCTCACATGAACTTTTAGAAGGCAGAGCGCCATCTAGTGGAACAGAAATAAACTAAACGTTGATTTAACCTATTCCCTGATATTTGGCCGACCTATTTTTTTGTGATAAATCAAGAAAAGTCAACCACGAACGCGCTTCGGACTGTTGGCCCTCGTCAGCGTGATGCAGACTATACCTCTACGACCAAAAATATTTTGGTCCCAGAGGCTTCCTGAGAAATCAAGAAATGGGTATTTAAGGACAAACTTGCGTAAATGCGCTAAACGTGTGAAAAAATAATAAAAAAGGTCAGGTGTTTATTATTAAAATAAAAAAATACCTATCATGACCACGATCATATGAACTCTTAGATATATAAAAGGCAGAGCGCGCTATATATTATATATATAAGGGGCGGAAATACCCGAAAGTTTGAGAATGCAATAATTAAAAGAAACTCATGTCCAGAAACCTGTGTTCCATTATTTAATTAACTAGACGAATGGCCCGGGCAACGCCCGGGTTTTACCCGAGTGCGAATATATTTTAAAAACGTTTTAATTCAAATACTATTCGTTACAATTATAAATTGGCGCCATGGATGTCACTCTTGTGAAACGTCCCGTTCCAAACTGTGTGTTTTTAAAATGTTTTAATTATATATAATATAATGGTATAATAACGGTATAAAGAAATAATGAGCCTATAGCCTAGTGGTCATGGCATCTGCCCGGTAAGCGGAAGGTCGTGGGTTCGATTCCCATCCCTTGACACTTTTTTTTATTTTATCCATTCTGACCAAAATCTATCCGTGAACTTCACACAGACAGAATAAGGCAATTATATAAGTAGATATTCAGGAGATTTATATCTATTGAAATGTGATAAAGTGCAAACTTTAGCTATATTTCTCTACGAACTCGTATGTCTTCTTTGTATCATCAGGACTAAATAACACAATCCTCGTCTGAATTCGACACAAAAACAGGTGCTAAAAAGGATATGCAGCTTAATTATTTCTAGTTTTGCGATAATATATTAATAAAAAACAAAAATGAGTAAACTGACTGTCTTGGATTTAAAGACATTTTGATCTTAAAATTAATCGGTGACTTTCTAGTCCAATGAGCCAAAAATTTGATTCGTTCAGAAAAACGTTATTGGCCAGGCAAGCTGGCTAAAGACTGGAATCACTCCAATAAAATCTAGATTGAGCCGGTGCGGGAATACTCATAATAACGTCATTTCTGTCATCCCTAAGTCTTCTATATTTTTAGCCAATGTAAATCAACTAGAAACGCATGAACCCCTTTCAAAAACAACCCTAGCAACGATTTGTTAGCGTCCTTAAAGTTCGATAGAATATAAGATGAGAGTCATTGTGATGATACTGGCAATACTTTCACCACAAAGCACAATATTGTGACAGCAGCTGTCATGAATTCATAAACTATCTTGGTGATTCCTTCGCAGCACAGAAGTTCAGTTAGGGTATCAACAGCAGGAAATGTTCAAAGAAAATCTATGGCCGACCCACTGGTCACAAAATCCGAGGTGGACGATGAGGAAGATTATTCCAGAGTGCCTCCACTGGAAAACAACACTATTAGGTCTTCCACATGTGCTATAAAAGACGCTCAAAATGAAGAATGAATAATCAAAAAGGCAAATATATCACACTGGAAATTGTGGCATGAATAAGGTAATGATCAAGACCAGTACTATAGCGAAGGGGAGAGAGCTGATCACCCCCGACACCGGTTGTGACACGGGTGCTTTGAACCAAGTCAAGCGGACGGAGGGAGAATGCTTTCCAGATGATGTTTTGCGCGAAAATGCAATTTCTGGATCTCTCAAGAATTGCTCCGTGAAGAAATCATTGCTCTAAGCGAGCTGAAATGCGACACCATGGCAGACATATGTAACTGTGGCAGACTGTCATGGACTGCAAAAACGATCTAACTGAACAGGACGGAGCTGGGCGCTCCGTGTAAATGCGACGGCAGTATCTGTGACGCGCAAGTTGCGGGCATTGTGTCAATGCCGCCGTCTGTAATCCAAGCTGAAACTGGCACAAATTTATACCTACTACTATATTTCCTCGACAAGGTGAAGAACCAACAGTTCCTTTTGGAAATTTGTTTACTGAAATTGAGACTACCAGGTGGTCCGACGTCTTCAGCAATTTTGAAGAGCCCATAGTCCAGTGCACGGTCGGCATAAAAAGCCCAGGTCTAGAAGGTTTAGAAGTAGAAAACTCCTAGAGCAAGAAAATTGGAGGCTGACAGAGGATTTCATCCACCAAAGAAACCGCCTAGATAACCTCTGGTAAACTGACAAGGAGGAATATTTTATGTACAGACACGATATAGAGAGCTTGGGTGGAGATGACACTTCCACGGTAAAGAATTACGATCTAGAACGTCATTACGGGCGGAAGCGGCGAGAGCGCAATACAAAAGCCTCAATTGATATGGAAATGGCGACCGCGGCTTCTGAATGTTCCAAAGGAGAAATCCAAACCCTACGTGATAGCACGACAGAGGCAGTGAGCTATGACCGCTATCATGTGGAGAGTCACTACCCTACAGCAAGAAAATAGTCAGGCATCAGCAAGGATTGAGGATGGGAAGAAATCTTGAGTTGGGATGTGGTTCAACAAACAAGAGAGGCTTCGAAAAAGTGACATCCACGACGCAAAGGTTTGAGGTAAGTCGTTTATAGTGTGTATTCCTTCAATTTCAAACTACCATAATGAGGTGCAAATTTTAGTGGTATCCCTTTACCGACTCGTGTGCCTTCTTCGTACCATCCAGACTAAACATTGAATACATTCGGCGTCTGGGTTCGATGCACCAATGGTTCGGTATATTTTCAATCATTGAATGACTAGAAACCAATTTGTTGATATTATTAATAAATATAAATGAATCAAAAATTTTATTCGCATTTCCAAAGGAGTTATTGATTAATTTTTTAATGAATGATCTAAAAAATGATCTCTCTTTTTTGTTTTTTGTTTTTAAAATAGAGTTAAGATAATTATTTCTTGATTTAACGAGTTCTAATCAATATTTTAATGTCAATAGTGTAAGTTCCGAATATAATAGAAATTAATTTTCTTATTTTAAACACACTTATTCCAAATTTTATACCAGGTTTATATTAACATACATTGTTTCAATAAAATAAATAATGCTTCCAGGGGTATATTTCTTGTATAACCTTTATTATATCATGTTTTCGACTTATTAGCCCTTCGATGGGAGTATCACATTAATTAAAAAATATCAAATAAATTAAACTCCGAAAAGAATGAAGGATATATGTGGCAATATAATAATAAGGTGGGGAAAGAGAAATAATCACACCACAAGTTGGTAGAGGAACCCAGGCAACCAGAGAGAGAGAGAGAGACGGGCCCGGCAATCGCCGGGCGACCGTTCGTGTCGAACACAATCACCTACTGTCTTAATTAGTCCTGAGGTTCTAAGTAACGGGGCCCCAGTTGTCGCCCCTTGGAATGTCGCTGCTGTCTCAAGTGACCGATCCTTACCCGCCCGTCTCTCTCTGGGTTGACTGTAGGTTTACTTTATTATTCCTGGAAGAGCATATATTATGACATATATTTATTTTATACAAATGCTTATTATTATTATAAAACAGATTAAGAATATCCTGACCACTAACATGAGCGTTTTTTTAGAAGGTAGAGCGCCATCTAGTGGAACAGAAATCAACTAAACGTTGATTTAACTTGTTTTCTGATATTTGGCCAACCCTTTTTCTTGATAAATCAAGAAAAACCAACCACGAACGCGTTTCGGGCTGTTCGCCCTCGTCAGAGATTAATATTATTTACATATTTCAAAACTATACTTATGATATAGAAAGAAGTATATTAAAAAAATTGAAGAAACATTTTTTAAAAAATATATACATCTTATAAACATAGCATACTAATGCGTCATCTGTTATATGAAATTTCAAATACTTTTAATACGTATGACCATTTTTGAAATGGGTGAAATAGTCAAATAATAGCTAAGCAGCCTAGTTGATTAACTTCGTGAGGTTTAAAACAAGCGCAATCAGCTTTATCAAAATCTTCGGTGCTTGATGATATGTGATTAAATAAATTAGACACATTTTGAATTGAGATTTTTCGATATTATTTTTCCAAAAAGTATTTTTATAAGAATTTCCATATTGATTTCTGACCATTTTACGAACGTTAATTGTATGTATTTATTGCATGATTTCTAAACAAATGCAATAACTTGGGAATTAGTGCTGTGCCTTGTTTAAATTCTATATAGTAACAATATTAAATCTTAATTTGTAGATTTCTTTCTTCTATAGATAGTTGTTAATTAAAAGTAAGAAAATATTTAATCAAATGAATAAAAATATCAAACAGATAGTGGTTAGCAAATGGAATAAGATTGTATAATTGAAAAATAGATTTATTGAAAAGGTTGACTTTCCAGAGAGAGCCTCGTAAAAATTGGACTAAATATAAATAAATGATTCTATTTCAGATATATAGTGTGGCTGGACTATTAATAGCCATGAAACCATTATTTTTACAATGTTTAGAAATGAGAGAGAGAAAGGTTGAACCTCAAGTCAGGGTCAAGTCTTTGAAATTTATCTCAATATAACCAGCACTGCTATTGGGCTGCAATTTTAGAAGGGCTAAATAAATGTGTTATGCAGCACCAAAGATACAAAATCTTTCAGTTTTTTGGGAAATCACATTGAGAAGGCTCATGCAATTGATCAAGATGGCACTACGGCTACAAGATCTGGTTGCTAGTTTTAGAGATCGCATGCTGCGAAGGCTTAAGGAGGAATTGATCAAGGCGGTAATACGCCTTCTAGATCTATAAAGAAATTGTTAACAGCCTAATATGGACAAGTCACGTGTCACCCGACAAGATGTCCAATGAATGTGCACAATCTGGAGGATATTGCACCTATTTCATCCTAATCCCAATCTACCAATTGTATAAGAACAAGTACTATTCATTTTACTATTTGTTTATCAAGGTAGGATACTAAATTTATGAAAATGTCACTATTATTTTCAGTGAATAAACACTATCAAACCTTTCTAAGTATTGTTTTTTTAATCGACATAAAAAAGAGCCGTACGCGAATCGAACTCCAAACCTTCTCTCTTTATTCAGACACCCTAAAGCCGTTCCACCAGCTATAAAGATACTTGAAAGGTCTAATTAGGAGATTAATTTTATTAGGTCTATCGTTCAGGATGTTTAGGCGGTTTCAAAATGAGCGGAAAATATATTTTAATAAATAGTTTTAATTTTTATCCCATATATATATATTAAAAATAAAAAAAGGCATCTCCTGACCACGAGCACATGTGCTTTTTTTCCTATTGTTTTTTCATATATATATGTCATAATATATGCTCTTCCAGGAATAATAAAGCAAACCTACAGTAAACCCAGAGAGAGACGGGCGGGTAAGGACCGGTCACTACAGACCTCAGCGACATTACAAGGGGCTACTACTGGGGCCCGTTACTTGGAACCTCGGGACTTTTAAGACAGTTGGGGATTGTGTGCGACACGAACGGCCGCCCAGCTCTGGCCGGTCCCGTGTCTCTCTCCCTCTCTCTTTCTGGTTGTCTGGGTTCCTCTTCCAACTTGTGGTGTCCTTATTTCTCTTCCCACCTATTATTATATTGTCACATATATATATTTGAGAAAAAGGGTATTTCATGATCGTTCAACTAAAAGTTGCTGATGGCTTGCGCTATCTATATCCACCAGCTATATAGTGATAACGTCATATAGGATCAAAGGCCAGAGCTGAATCAACGTACTTTATCAGATAATCTAAAAATTCTAAGTTCTTATTTTACTAGAATTGTGCAAAAAATGTTAGAATAGTTAGAAATTCCGAGAAGACGTTCAGATAGAATTCCAAATTATTTTCTACGACAACTTTTATAAAAAGGGCATTTATCTATTCCAACACATTCTATTAAGTCCGAAGAATTCAATTACATTTCAAATTCCAATCTTTGATTTAGAAAAAAAACGGATGTGTAAGAAATTACTTCGAATGTGTGCAACATTTTTTGAGCGGAAACTTAAATGTGTTCAAATTTCTATATATGGTGGAATTCCAACACAAAATTTATGTTCTATATTTGGATTTCTTCGAGAAGGACAAAATTGTTTTGCTTAGAGTAGAGATATTGAAAGTACATGTTTATAATACATGGAAAATTAAATAATTTTTAAAATCTGTCATCACAAGAATAAAAAAATGTAATTATTAATTAAAATATTAACAATTAGGTTTTAAAATTTATAAACGCCGCATTATAAAATTATAAAGAGTTATTCAAGTATAAATATAGGGTTTATCATAAAATATTTACGAATCAAAATTGATTGTATCCACCTCAGAAAAAAACAGGTCTTATATATATAGAAAGAAAAATAGAATTAAAGCAAAGAAAAATAAGGGAAAATTAGAAAATAACTTTAAATAAGGTATCAGTTTTTTTTGTTGTTCACTAACAAAAATATTAGGGATATAACAAGTTCCGCTGAAGCTTCGGCAGTTAAACATCATAGAAGTGGAACATACTCATCTGATCAAAAAGTTTCGACACTTTGCTCATAAAATCCTGAAAACTCAATATATTTTCTCCCGGTTTGTGGCAAACGCAAACGTCGCCCTTTGCTTGGAGACCTGCCAATTTTCAAAAATCACGCGCCATAACAGCGCGAGCAGCGGCTGTTCGAAGTGAAACCATTTTGCCCGTGCTTCGATTTCGTTAGTCACCGAAATGGAGGATCAACGAATTTGCATCAAGTTCTGTGTGAAAAACGGATTCAAGGGTGCTGAAATTTTTTGGATGTTGCAAACAGCCTACGGGGATGCCGTCATTAGCCGAAGACGAGTTTTCGAGTGGTACAAGCGCTTCAAGGAGGGTCGGGAAGAGACCGCCGACAACGAGCGTTCCGGGAGACCGTCCACATCAACCACGCCTGAAAAAGTGGACAAGGTGTTGGAAATGGTGCGTGAAGACCGACCAATAACTGTCAGGGAGTTCGCCGAAGTAGCAGGGATATCATTCGGGTCGACTCAATCGATAATGAAGGACATTTTGGGAGTGAGAAGACTCAACGCCGTTCTCGTTCCCAAAGATTTGACTTTTGATCAAAAGAACGCCCGGAAAGAAACGGCCAGTCTCAATCTCGAAGCGACAACCGACGACCCCGAATTGCTGAAGAGGGTCATTACTGGAGACGAAACATTGATTTACGGCTTTGATTCGGAAACTAACCAACAGGCATCGGAGTGGCGCTTCAAAAGGAAGGCTACCAGCAAAGTTAAGGTCATATTGACGGCGTTCTTCGACTACCAGGGCATCGTTCATCATGAATTTCAACAACAAGGCTCTACAATAACTGCTGACTCCTACCTGGGAGTTTTGAGGCGATTGAGGGAAGCGATCAGGCAGAAACGGCCGGAGCTGTCGAGGAGCAAGTCGTGGATCCTTCACCACGATAACGCACCGGCGCACACAGCCCTCAAAATCTCGAAGTTCCTGCAGGACTACTCAACCTATGTGTTCCCCCAACCCCCCTACAGTTCCGATTTGGCCCCCTGCGACTTCTTCCTTTTTGGAAAGCTCAAAAAAAAAAGTTAAAGGGTCGGAAATTTCAGAGCATAGAAGAGATCAAAGTGGAATCGAAGAAGGCCATGAAGGCGATCTCGAAAACAGACTACCAGAGGTGTTTTGCCGACTGGAAAAAAAGGTGGCTGAAGTGCATCGCGGCCAACGTGGACTACTTTGAAGGGGACAATTTGAATTTGGTAGAATAATAAAGTTTTTTTTAACTTATGAGCAAAGTGTTGAAACTTTTTGATCAGAGTAGTAAAAATGGAAGAATTGAAAAAAGCAAGAAATGCATTAAAACAGTGCGTTTTGTGTTATCACCCCAGTATAAAACGTAAAGTCGGTGATACCAAATGAGCAATAATACCATTTTGGAAATACAGACAAGAAGACAACCTATGGTTTCTGACTTTAGCACTCATTAGTACAGGGAAAGCTTCGAATTTATCACATCCTACTAGGGGAGTTATAAACTCGGTCGAATGTTATAGAGAAGTGGCAGGGCCAATTTTCAGGCTACAATGCACCATAAGTTGCGTAAGAATGATATTTTGCTACCAAACGTGGCATCTACCCATTTGTTTGAATTTTACAAAATTGATATGGATCATTCTTCACTATGACCATTACGTTTTGTACTGGGGTGAAAATAAAATGCATTTAAATATAGATGAAGAATTCTTCCTGATTTGAAATTAAACGAAAAAACATGGCGAAGGAAGACGAGTTTCTTTTATTGATGCATAGGTGCAAGCTTTCGGGTAAAAACCCTTCAACAGGCGAAAAATGAAGCGCGACTTATAAGGACTATGGTACAAATGATAGGAAGGAATTAATATATATAAAAAAGAAAGTTTTTAAACTATTTATATATGTTAATATTAATAGAAGACCGATTTTTGAGAAAAGTATATATTTAATCTGCAGTATGCAGTCTGTTTTAATTGCTTTAATGCATTTTAAAAAAAGAAAGGTGCCATTTTTGGCTCATGAATATCATCCTTCCGCAACTCTATATTGTATTCTAGCCTCAAATTCGGCCTCTCATCAGCTCAAACAAAATTTTAGCCAATTCAACCGATTCGATAGCCCCTCTCTTAGGATGATATGAAATCGATGCGACCTCTGTACTGATGAAGGCCAAAGCCCGAAACCATGTTATGAAGATTATATTTTGTCTCAATTTGAAATAAAAATTGTGATGTGGCTTATTCTTAATACCATTATTACGTTTTGTAATGGGAAGGTGAAATAAATTATTTTAATGCATTTTAAAGTGATAGGGTCCACCTTTGGTACATAATTATATATGAAAAACAATAGAAAAAATAAAAAATAAAAAGATCAGGTGTTGATATTAAAAATAAAAAAGGCATATCCTCACCAGGAGAACATGTGCTTTGCAGAAGACAGAGCGGATGGCTTTTCTTGATTTATCAAAAAAATTGGGTTGGCCAAATATCATGGGAGAGGGTAAATCAATGTTTAGTTGATTTCTGTTCCACCAGATGGCGCTCTGCCTTCTGAAAAGCACATGTGCTCTTGGTCAGGATATGCCTTTTTTATTTTTAATAATTATATATGTGAAAATACGATAAAAAATAAAAAAGATCAGTTGTTGGCATTAAAGTAAAAAAATATATATACATATCCTGGCCATGGTCAAGGTGGTCAGGATATACCTTTTTAACATATATATGTTTGTGGCGACCGCACTTTGCTTCAGCGAACAAAGCTTCAAAACACACACGGGCAGAAAGATGGCGGCCCCACTTTGCCTTGGCAAGCACGTGTTTTAAGAACACTTCACTACGCATGCGCGGGCGTCATCCAGAACTTTCTAGCGGCTGGCTTCTTCCTACACTTGATCTGACGCGGTAAACAAGAAGGCTTAAGCTGGCGGCCGTTATTTCAACCGTTGTTTCTTTTCTCTTTATAATGTCTTGCTTTAAATAAATTAATTTTAATTATAATTTTATCAGCAGCCTTTCCACAAGCCACACAACACAGCACATCAACAACATCACTACAAATTGGTGAGCCGGACGACTCGAATGAAGAATTAACGGCCAACGTCAAGGGCAAATCTTGGAATCTCAAACATTCACGATGGAACTCACCCCATCTCAAATATCAAAATTGATTTTTCGAGCTCCACCCTTCTTGCCCAAAGACATTCCATTGTGGCTCAACCAACTGGAAGCTGCCTTTAATTTTGCAAACATCGCCAGCGACGACGATTTCAAGTATAACACAATAATCGTTAATTTGGATGAACTGGCTTTCATCTGCGTCTTCGACATTGTTGAGAACCCACCAGTTTCAGGAAAATATGCGGCGCTCAAAGAACGACTTCTCCTGCGATTTGGCCGGTCACGCCAGGTAAGAACAGCTCAAGTCTCAGAAACTAAGCCCATTGCTGATCAGAGACCCTCGATTATCCTGGTTGAATTGCCCAAGCCACCTCCATCTCAGCACTGTGATCCCTGTACTCCCTCCTCCAATTGCCTCCAACACCTGGAGCAGACGGCTTTCCCCCGTGACATGAATGTCACAACAACTGCCCCGGTACTACAGTCCATAACTTTGAAGACACCAACTCAAGCGCCAACTTTCCTTCTCTCTCCAGCTCTCTGAGTGACTCTTCATCCCTGGACTCCTCATCGTTCTGCTCCAACCCTCCTTCAAACACCATCTCGTGCCCCCCTGAAACTGTTTTCTCCACCCCAGTGCACAGTGACAATCCCTTGCCCCAGCAGCCGCCGTCCGACGAAGAGCCCTTGCCCCAGCAGCCGCCGTCTCACGAAGAGCCCTTGCCCCAGCAGCCGCCATCTCATGAAGAGCCCTTGCCTCCATCCTGCGAGCAGAAACATCCACTCTTCCTAGAAGAAACCAATAACGCTGCTGCAACGACTCCTCTCCACTGGCAGCCCGCCCAAACTTCGGTAACACAACCTCTCCAACCTCAAAACTCTCTCCAACAGTCATTACCTCCCATTGAAGCAAGAGTCACTACTTCCCCAATACCAATAGCTCCACCGGTACTCGCGGCGACTACACCCATCGCTGAGCAATCCATCGTGTCCCTGCAAGCTAACAAAATGGTCGCCACCCATTACATCCGGACAACATTTGAAAAGGACAGGTGCCTCCCTCAAGCCCCCAAGACCAGATCCCAACCCAACAAGGCACCCTACCAAGAGTTCCCTTTACGACTACATAGGATCTTTAAAGATCCTACTGGAGGGGGAGTAGTGTGGCGACCGCACTTTGCTTCAGCGAACAAAGCTTCAAAACACATACGGGCAGAAAGATGGCGGCCCCACTTTGCCTCGGCAAGCACGTGTTTTAAGAACACTTCACTACGCATGCGCGGGCGTCATCCAGAACTTTCTAGCGGCTGGCTTCTTCCTACACTTGATCTGACGCGGTAAACAAGAAGGCTTAAGCTGGCGGCCGTTATTTCAACCGTTGTTTCTTTTCTCTTTATAATGTCTTGCTTTAAATAAATTAATTTTAATTATAATTTTATCAGCAGCCTTTCCACAAGCCACACAACACAGCACATCAACAACCTTCCTACATGTTATTATATATTTTTAAATTGATTTATTAGCAGTAGATGATAATTATTTTCTTTCTTTTCAATTTCCAATAGTTGAACAATTTACTTTTTTTTGCTTATCCCTAGTACACCTGGTACAGGCCATGATAATCATGGTGGGTAGTTAGCGACTGCTTTTTACTGTAAGCGCACCACATGTCTACACATGTGAAAGCAGTTCGACTTTGCACTTACAAATGTGCCAGAGCCCCGTTTGGTTACTTGCACTCGCTGGTGGGGTTGGACTTTTGCAAGAATCGGGGGGCCATTGGAGCATTTTTTTTTTAAACAGAAAAAAGTGTCCAATGCGGGGATCGAACCAGGGTCGTAGTGGTCGTAAACCAAACGGTTTAACCAGCTTTCCACCGACCCCCCATTTACTGACTATGATAAGCACGGGGAGTAGCAAAAAAGTGCACTTGCCACAGAGTATGGCATTCATATGAATATATGGATACTTATGAATGACATGTGCACTTTTTTTGCCTCTCGCCATGTTTATCACTCCAATTATACATATACATGGAGCCTTTTTCTTGTTATAAATACACCAGAGTTTACAGATACTGAGAGTATTCCTACGATTGCACTCATAAAGTAACAAAACATCATTTAGTTACTTACATCAACAGTTTGAGATCAACTATGATCAGAATATCATATAAAAAACACGCAATTTCGTTTTTTAATTTCAATTTATTTGGTTCATGGTTCAAGAGAGATTGGTACGATGGTCAAGTAACAGAGTCGAAACTACCACCAGGTTCACTTTGACAAGACCCGGCCTTGTACCAATCTTTTCCCACCCTGGTTGAACCATAATTGGGTTTCCATTATATCAAAACATTTCAAAACAATAGACATGTTATCTACAATTCACTCTAAGATTTTTAGTTTAAATAAAAAAAAAACTTTATAAACTCATCAAAATATATATTAAAATATAACTTTATCTTTAACTAGTTTGATCAAATATTATCATTATCCTCTCTTTTATTTTTATACTCTTGCCATCTTCAATTTTTTTTTATGTTTGCTTCTATGTTCTATGACGCGTAACTGTCGATGCTTCAGCGTGAACTTCTCATATCCATAATTTGTAACCCACCATGATTATCATGGCCTGTACCACGTGTACTAGGGATAAGCAAAAAAAAAATAATAATAATTTGTAACTAAAATAAAACCTTTTGTAACCGAATTATTATAGTCCAATTTCTCTACTTTTAATTCTATTTTAAAAAATGTAAATGCATCATTATATATAAAACTATAATTATTGTTCAGTTATAGCTTGTGCCATATTAATATCATTTTTATATTTTAGTATTAATTTATTATTGAACAATCATTAATCGATATCAAAAAAAGCTATTTTATATTCACTACTGGCCATTAAAATTGCTACACCAGGAAGAAATGCAAATACCAAAACGATATTTATAGCAGAAATAAATTACACTGGAAATAGCAAGTGATTGAATTTTAAAGAGGTTTAGAGGTATGGATCTTGAGAAATCGTCGTTGATGTCACCATTAAGGTTTTCCTGTCTATCATGTAACGTCAAGGGTAGCCAAAGCCATGGTCGCCGACTGAATCACACGCTGCTGCAAACGTCTCGATCTGTTCATGCAGACATTTTTTACTTACAAACGACTCATTTCTTGAATTGAGCTCTCCATGTGGCTGTCCAATCCATTAAAACCATGTGGATAACATGTTAGTCTTCTCAGATGTTAGTGATAGCGGGAAACTGAGATCCAATACGTTGTTCCATCGATTTCATATTCTGCTAACTGTCATGGGATCTCGACTGACGAGAGCAATACTTCACATCTTTAGCGTGTTGCCCTTTTGCTGTAGACATTTTAATGGCCAAGTATAGTGTATATATAAAAATGTGTATTTATACATTGATAGAGGTCAAATACATTTATGGAATGATAATTTAGAAAAATATTCATAAAGCAATTTGGTTTCATTATAATAACTCTAGAGAGAGAGAGAAAGAACGCTTCACGATTTTGCGTGTCATCCTTGCGCAGGGGCCATGCTAATCTTCTCTGTATCGTTCCAATCTTAGTATATGTACCGCCGAACAAGCGAGAGAGAGAGAGAGAAAGATCTCTGAGGATTATTTGTTCATAGAGATTATGTTTAACGCAACTCCGCCCTTGCCGGTCCCAAGCCCGGATGAAAAAGGAGGAGGGGGAGAAGTAACAAGCTCACTGAAAAACCTGGGCTCAGCTGGCCCGGCTGATAGTACCCTGTTAGGGCTCCTAATCCAGGGATACAGGATGAGCAGCGTTTGTACTCCATGTTAGGAGCGGCTGCACATGGCGTCTGTTCCTCATGTCAGAGGTGGCCATTTATTTTGGAGCTAAGTCGGCCTGCCACTGAGTAGTGCTCCCAGTCTTAATGACAAAGGCATACGCATTCTACTTCACCCAGTGTGGAGATAAGAAAGAAGAAGAAGATGAAGATGTTTAACGCACATAAACACGCACTACAGGAACTATTACGTGTAAGCAAGATCTTTCCATCAACAGTATCATGTGCCAAGCGCAATCTAAAGTGAATGGTAGATTGGACTGTAGAAACCTATATTTACAATCTCACTACTCCCTAACCCTATAACATGTGGTGTATTAACATCGAGTTTTACCCTTAACTTACCATACCACGATATACCTGGTGGGTAAAGGGTGAAACTTAATATAGTGTAAGCGCACTACATTTTGTGGTTCCTATAGAAACACCTCATTTTCTCGCCAAAATCCCTATATATATAAAAGTCAGTGTATGTATGTATGTGTGTTTGTTCCTATGTCGGCTATACACGTCCACAATACGTAACTAATCTGACTGAAATTTCAACAGTATATAGAGTAGAATCTGGAAAAACTTATAGTGAAAATTTCAGGTCTCTATCTCGAATATTCTTCGAGTTATTTGCAAATTACGTTGCAAATTTGCCTTTTCGCTCGCAAGCAGCGCCTCTAGCGGTGAAGATGGGAAGTAATATCAGCTGACCTAATGTACATGTAAAACGTGTTTTGACAGGACATAGAGAAAAATCTGGAAAATATATTTATCGGATTTTTAGCCAATAAAAAATAAAATTGACAGGTTCTGGGCAAAAATAGTTGTTTTTTTTTAGTCAGAAAATGATGATGACAATATTGCTGTATCATGTTTGATTATCAGATACAAAATTATATCGGGAAAAATTCCAAAAAGCTGAGACCACGGGTGAAGCCAGTTCATTTTTAGTGTGCAGGAACAAAATTCTAACAGAAAAACATTCATTCGAGCAGAAGACACAAAGCCAGATCATCTCTTTATAAAAATATCGCTTCTCTGACACAAAGTTTGGAGCGGGACGTTTCACAAGAGTGACATCCACGGCGCCAATTTATAATTGTAACGAATAGTATTTGAATAAAAACATTTAATCGGGTAAAACCTGGGCGTTGCCCGGGTCATTCGGCTAGTATATTCTAAATTATCGCATCTCTCAGACGGCTATAAGCTGCCGAATGAGATATTAGTTATTCCTACATTATAAGAAATTTGAAATATATTTGACGCGTATGATTCTTTTTGATAAATAAATAAATTTTCTACTGCTCTTACTTCAATGATAAAATAATGGGAGGGCCTGGCTAATCAGTGGTGAATCCTCCCAGCGGTTTCGCCAGTTTAAAAGAGAATCATATGCGTCAAAAATAGTTCAATTTTTTTTATACCAGGTGGCGCTCTGATGCATCATATTCCTACATTATACAGAATTTCGCCTCTATAAGGTTGATAAGTTCTTTTCTATGTTCCGAATGATGTGCTAGTTCAGGGTAATCCATTTCTATATTTTGCATATGTTCCTGTTTATAGATCCTTTATAGGATTTCCTCGTGAAAGTATTTGAGAAAATCTTTCATATTGTAACAAAGTATTTATTATTTTATTAGCAGAGTATTACTTTTTATTTACTTCAAGTACTGGAATCCCTTCAATAAAGTACGATAAACATTTAAGAATCAAGGGACGAGTTTCTTTTATACGGCGATTTATTACCAAACGCTCGAGCTTTCAGGCTGGCCGGCCCTTCTGCAGGAGTGTTCTGTCCTTATAGGTAGGAGGTAGCCAAGTGTGAGGTGTCGAGGCTAAGGCACAAAGACGGACTCCTGTAATCTTCTTTATTGCCTAAAGCGACTGACTGCCGTAGCCTAAAACTGTCTCCATTTATATACACAACATTCTATAAAAACTATTATGCAAAACAGGATATTTGCATATCCATAATTCGATATGCAAATACACTACACCCTCCCCTCCTAATAATAGTGGAGTCGGTCAGGCGGTCTCCTGGATCGCTGGGGTCTGGGGCTCCGGCTCGGGACTTTTCCTCCAGAAGCAGCAACAGGACTCTGGTTGTCTCCAACCGGTGCCAAGTCCTGCCTTGTTGACCGCGGCTTCTCTCTCTGGGGTCTAGGGCTCCGGCTCGGGACCTTTTCTCCAGAAACAGCAACAGTACTCTGGTTGACTTCAGCTGGTGCTAAGTCCGGCTCTGTCGATTTCGGCTTCTCTGCCGATTCCATTTCTGGCAGTTTCCTCTCAGGGATCTCCAGGCCAACTTGAGAGGGCTTCATCTCAGGATGGTTTTCCAAGGTTTCCGTAGATGTACTTGGAAGTACTAACCTCGGATCTTTCCGTACTGCAGCCTCTGGTTTTTCCTTTACAGGGCGCAACTGGTTTATGTGTCTCTTGAAAGATTGGTCCTCATACCCTATTAGGTAGTGGCGGCAACTTAGGAGTTTTAGTATTGTGCCCTGCTTCCACTTTGGTCCAGCAGCATAATTCCGGAAATAAACATCTGAACCTATGCTGAAATTCTCTTGTTTCTTTAGGGCATCATGAAACGCCTCTCCTTTAAACTCCATTTTAGGCATTAGATTTGAAAACCTTGTTTTCAAACGCCTCTTCATCAATAGTTCCGCCGGCGATTCCTTCATCACTGTCTGTGGAAATGCTCTCTGAGCTAATAAAAATCTCTCCAAGTTTGTCTCGAGGCTATCCTTTCCACTGTTCTTCCTCAGTGAGGTCTTGAACTCTCGCACATAGCGCTCAGCTAATCCATTTGTGCTTGGATTGTATGGGCTTGTTTTTGTATGCTGAATTCCGTTCATCATGGTGAAATCCTTAAATTCCTTGGAGACAAACTGTCGCCCATTATCCGTCACCAATAATTCCGGCAGTCCGAACCTTGCAAACACTTGCCTAAGATGGTAAATAATGGTTCTGCTGGTTATTTCTTTCAGGATGAAAATCTCCACCCATTTTGTATAGGCGTCCACTATGACCAAAAACATTTTACCCATAAAAGGGCCGGCCAAATCCATATGAAGGCGATGCCAGGGTTTTTCGAGCCATGTCCAATCTGAAATCGTGGAGGGAGGCATATTTGCAGATTCCTGACAGATGGTACATTCCCGGGCCATATCTTCGATGTTTCCATCTATTCTAGGCCACCAAAAATATCTCCGTGCGATCATTTTCATTTTTACTATCCCAAAATGCATCTCATGGAGGTCTCTCAGAATCTGCTATCTCAACTTGAGCGGAATTACTATCCGTTCCCTCCACTGTAAGCAGCCAAAATCCGCACTTTGTTCATTCCTAATCTGGTAGAAAGGGAACAACGGATTTTCTTTCGAGATCTTTGGTACTTGCCAATTGTCTTCCTGGACATTTCTCAAAACAATTGAGAGGATCTTGTCTCTTCTAGTTTCAAAAGCTACATCCCGGAATGAAAAAGGCACTTCATTCATTTTCCTCAGAAGCAAGACTTGATCTTCATCAATAGACTCTCTCTCAATTGCTTTTAACGGCAACCTTGATAAAGCATCTGCATTTCCGTGGTCGTCAGTCTTCCGAAATTCAACTGAGTAATGGAAAGCACCCAGCTTTAACGATCAACGCTTTATCCTAGACGCTGCACATACTGGAATCGGTTTGTGAGGTGAGAACAAGTGCATAAGCGGCCTGTTATCCGTCACCAACACAAACGAGCGTCCTAGAAGGTATTGCCTAAATTTTTCACAGCCATAAACGATACTTAAGGCTTCTTTTTCAAGCTGGGAATAATTTTTTTCAGCATCTGTAAGTGTTCGCGACGCAAACGCTATTGGACTCTCCTGCTTATTTTTGTCTCTGTGACTAAGCACCACACCCAGTCCATAGCTTGAGACATCGCATGCCAGTACTAGTTCCTTCGTTGGATCATAGTGTGTCAATACTGACTCATTAGTCAATAATGATTTGCATTTCCTGAACAATATCCGATGTTCTCTTGTCCATTTCCAACGAGTATTTTTCTTCAATAACTTGTAGAAAGGAGTCAATATATGAGAGATATTTCTTATAAATCTGGCGTAGTACATCAACATTCCGATAAATGATCGTAACTGACCAATGTTCTTAGGCTCAGGAGCATTAGAGACTGCTTGAATCTTGTTGATCAATGGATGCAGGCCGTTCTTATCGATTCGATAACCTAACTATTCAACCGAATCAACCGCGAACCTGCATTTATTTTTATTCAATTTCAAGCCTTTGTCCTCTAATCTTTTAAATACCAGCTCCAACTTGGCTTTATGCTCATTTGCATCTCTACCTGACACCAAAATGTCGTCAATATAACAAGCCACTCCTGGTATGTCAGCAAAAATGTTGTCCATCAACCTCTGGAATTTGTTCGGTGCTACTGCCACACCATAAGGGAGTCTTTTATATGCAAACAATCCCTTCGTAGTATTTATATTTACTACTCCATTGGCCTCTGCTAGCTCTACCTGCAGATAGGCCATTGAAAGGTCCAGAGTTGAGAAAACTGTACTACCCGATAATTTAGAAAATATCTCATCTATCGTAGGCAATGGGTATTTATCCAATATTATTGCCCTATTTGCCGTACTCCTAAAATCTCCACAGATTCTAATTCTGCCATACTTTTAAAACTGGCACTATGGGTGCTGCCCAGTCGGCATAATCAAGAGGCTCTAAAATTCCTTTATCTACCATATCCTCTAGTTCATCCTCTACCTTTTTTTTCATAGCAAAAGGCAGACTTCGAGCCTTACAAAACACGGGTGCTGCATCCCTCTTAATGCAAATATTTAATTTTACATCCTTTAAGCATCCCAATTCATTGTTAAACAGATTTGCATAACTTTTAATTAATGAGTCTATGCAAGACTCCGAAACTTTATTTACATTTACATTTAATAATCTACTGTCATTTATATCCAAAATTTTCAGCCATTCCCTTCCTAGTAAAACCTCTGGGAAACCTTCATCAACCACTATTAATCTAAGTTTCTTTCCGGCTTCTTCAACAAAAACGTCCCTTTCTCCTACTAACTTGATAGGATTATTGCACAAGGTTTTTAGAATCTTCGAAGTAGGAAATAATTTTGCTTTCCAGAATTTCTTGAAGATTGTCTTCGGCATCAAGGTTACCGGACTTCCAGTATCCACTACACACTTTAAAACATTTCCGTCCAAAGTGAGCGTAACTTTAACCTCTGTTTCACCCTTGAGGGACAGTATCTGTTCTTGCACATATCTATTTCTCTGTGCATTACTTGCCGCTTCGCATACTTTACTTAGATGCCCTATCTTTTTGCACTTATAACAAGCCTTTGACTTGTGTGGGCATGCTGGTGCTAGGTGGGAATTCCTTTCGCCGCACCGGTAACACCTTTTTCCTCCTGCCGTAGGGCTATATTTATGCACAGGGGTGTGCCTCTCCCTTCTATTGATTTCAGGATGCGAGGTCACTTTGCCTATGCAATCTCCATGCAGTTCACTAGCATCCTTCTCAGCTAACTCGTACGAGACTGCAATGGCCAACACTCGATCCAGCTTTACGTCATCATCTTCCTGCAAGAGTCTCTTCTGGAGGGCTTCGGATGACAAGCCTGCTACGAATCTATCTCGTAACATCATCTCTAGCATACTGCCAAATTCACAATTTGTGGCTAAATGCTTCAGTTCTCTTAGATACTCAGAAACAGTTTCAGTTTCTTTTTGCACCCTTTTTAAAAATTTGCATCGCTGAGGTATCACTTTTGGCTTGGGCTCTAGATGTTGTCTTATTTTTTTAATTATTATTTCATAAGACTGCTCTTTAATCTTTTCAGGGTAGAACAAATCATTCCCAAGTTTAAGGAGATCAGAGCTCAACAAGCTTAACAAGATTACGACCTTTTTCTGGTCACTTGTTGCATTAGCCTCGCAAGCCGCTTCGAATCGCTGTACGAAGATTTCAAAGCTTTCTTCCCTCGAATCGAAGACTCTGAACGGCACAGTTTGATTTGCCGCCATCTTTCCTCAGTTTGATGCCTTTGAGTCAGTCCAAGTCCGCACTTCTTAAAACCTCGTGGTCGCTCTCGTAGACACGTACCAATAGTTGCACACCTCGTAGTAAGTACCGTAGCTTCCTGTAGATTTTCTCGTCGCCAGGTTTGTATTATCCTCGTCGGCAGAGTTGTTTTCCTCGTCGCCAGGTTTATTCTGTCCTTATAGGTAGGAGGTAGCCAAGTGTGAGGTGTCGAGGCTAAGGCACAAAGACGGACTCCTGTAATCTTCTTTATTACCTAAAGCGACTGACTGCCGTAGCCTAAAACTGTCTCCATTTATATACACAACATTCTATAAAAACTATTATGCAAAACAGGATATTTGCATATCCATAATTCGATATGCAAATACACTACAAGGAGAAAAGTGAAAACATATGGAACATTGAACACTATATAGGGAAGCGACTATTTACATATTAAAAACTATAGGAACTTTGCATATCTATGAAATGTTGAGAAGAATAATTAGCATACCAGGAAATTATGGGAAGGAGAAATCAACATGCATGTTAATAGCTATTGAATGTAGTAGAGTTAGGAATATTTTCTAATGTCTATAAGGGAGGAGGAGGGGGGGGGGGGGGATACGCACAGATGGAGGATACAAGGCTACGGGAACAGGGATTGGTAGGATTCAGGGAGGTCGATGTGTCTATTGATGGCATGGAAGCCCTGGGAAAGCCCTTTCCTCTTTTGCTCATCTTTTGTTTATCACTCAGAGTTTGTTCTTGCCTTGAATAAATTGTTGTCTCATCATAAAAAAAAAAATAATAATACTCTGCTAATAAAATAATAAATACTTTGTTACAATATAATTTTTGGGAGTACCGTAGAATACATTGTGTATATCGTATATATTGTGTATAGATAGGATATATTTTAAATTTTATCTCGGGATTATTGCCTTATTTTGGAGAATTCAACAAACGAGCTGAAGTCACTATCTTTCATTTTAATTTTATAAATATAACTGGAGGATGACCTATCTGTAAATAGTTAACTGAATGTGAGACAAACTTTATTTTGTTGTAAATGTTTCCTCTTCCCTCTCCTCTTGTTGATGTGTAAATACGGCGAATCCTATATGGGGCGGAATGCCCTGAATAAAGGCTTTTGTTGTTGTTGTAATTTTATAAATATAAATTGATTTTATAATGCATTAGCGCGCCATCTGCTATGAAAATTCGAAACTATTATAGACGCGTATGATTATTTAAAAAAAATAAACAATTTCTACTGCCCTTACTGCAATGGAAAAATTACTATAAAAGGAAAACCGAAAAATGCAATATAACAGCGGCATGGTAGATTAAACTGGCGAAACCGCTGAGAGGGTCAACCACTGATGAGCCAGGCCCTCCCATTAATTTTTCCATTGCAGTAAGGGCAGTAGAAATTGTTTTATTTTTTTAAATTATCATGCGCGTCTATAAGAGTTTCGAATTTTCATAAATTGATCATGCTTGGTCGGTACTTAATCTGGTAGAAAAGATCATTCAGCAAGATTTTCATCCCGTTGATGTGTCCTTTCTTTTTATTTGGTATTATTTGTTTCGGCCACATCCTTCTTGATCCATCTCAGCAATGCATACTCGCACCATATTATAGCGACACCTTGTCGCTGACTACGTAATATGGCTTGAGATAAACGAGGTTTGTGATACATTTAATGGTAAAGTAGATATGGCATTCGAATGTAAATGCAGAAAATGTGGCAAGAAGCTGATGTCACGTGCAAGATCAAGATCCACGTGAAGTCATCTCGCCGCTATTTTTTTACATTGTTGTACCTTTCTGTACCACTCTCTTTATCAGCCATTTATTTTTGTAAAACTCCGTCCCATAAATGTAGGAACCATTCATGTACTCACTAACCTATAAATATATATTTATTATAAATAAAAAAAGGCATATCCTGACCAGGAGCACATGTGCTTTTTTTTTTTTCAGAAAGCAGAGCGCCATCTGGTGGAACAGAAATCAACTAAACATTGATTTAGCCTGTTCCCTGATATTTGGCCAACCCAATTTCTTGATAAATCAAGAAAAGCCATCCACGAACGCGTTTCGCGCTGTTGGCGCTCGTCAGCATAGTGAGGACAGTACCTCTACGACCAAAAATATTTTGCTCACCATGCTCACATGAGCTTTTTAGATGGCAGAGCGCCATCTAGTGGAACAGAAATCAACTAAACGTTGATTTAGCATAATTCCCTGATATTTGGCTAACCCATTTCATTGATAAATCAAGAAAAGCCAACCACGAAAGCGTTTCGGGCTGTTGGCCCTTGTCAGGATATGCCTTTTTTATTTTAATACCAACACCTGACCTTTTTATTATTTTATTTCTATTGTTTTTTCACATGTTCAGCGTATTAACGCAAGTTTGGCCTTTAAATACCCATTTCTTGATTTCTCAAGAAGCCTCTGGGACCAAAATATATTTGGTCGTAGAGGTATAGGGTGCACCACGCTGACGAGGGCCAACAGTCCGAAACGCGTTTGTGGTTGACTTTTCTTGATATCAAGAAAATGGGTTGGCCAAATATCAAGGAACAGGCTAAATCAACGTTTAGTTTATTTCTGTTCCACTAGATAGCGCTCTGTCATCTAAAAAGCACACGTGAGCGTAGTCAGGATATGCCTTTTCTGAATTTAATAAAACTGCATATCTTTTATATCAGAAAATGGAATTTTGATAACAAACAACATCGACTCCCATATAGTATAAACACTATAGGTTTATAGAAAATGTCAATATGAAAGAAATCTTGCATACATTATCCCATCACATTGTAAGGCAGCAACCAACCAACCAATCAACTCGAGCCGTCAAGAGCGCAAGGGTAAACGCCACAAGTTGGTGTTACGTAGCAAGGTCAGAGGCTCACGTGACCTGCCTGCTGTTGACGGGAGGTATGTCGCAAACTTTCTTACTTCTGCCTTGTTCCCGCGCTTGACTCTTTTTTCAAATTCATTTCCCTTTACGTATCTTATAACTCTACTGTTTTGGTACCTCGTAAATCTCATACAAAGTTAACGAACTCATCTCATTTGTGGGTTTAAAGATGCAGATTTCGTTGATCACATCACATTGGTGTAGGCCTAACTGATTGTAATTTGAGGCTACTGTTCCTCTGAAAATGAAGTTCTCACTGTCGATTTGAGAATACAGCTGCTCTATACCTCCGGAGAAGTACCCTTACCGAGTGCTATCAACAAGGACTTAAATTTTTAAAGAAT
The DNA here is from genome assembly GCA_030710605.1 of Cordylochernes scorpioides. Taxonomy (NCBI): domain Eukaryota; kingdom Metazoa; phylum Arthropoda; class Arachnida; order Pseudoscorpiones; family Chernetidae; genus Cordylochernes; species Cordylochernes scorpioides. The sequence goes on along the minus strand of CP092863.1, from coordinate 170,455,677 downwards.
CTATCTACTCTTTAACTTTTTTTGTTTCAATCGGTATTGATACCGGCAGATTTCGCTATAGTTATTGGCTCAGCGACTTTTTAGCGTTTCTCATCGTAAGTTTCTTAACTGCTTGTTAACTTATTTTTAAAGGGTTGATGGAGAGAAGTGATACACGCCGTCGATTTTAGATAACCACATTCCGAGATCGAAAATTGAATTAAGCACTTTTTCAGCTTTACTGGCCACGGTTCTTACACACAAATCCAATCCTACCAGTGAGAGCAAGTAAACAAACGGGGCTCTTGCACCTTATAGGTACAAAGGTAGAACTTCTTTCGACATTTTTAGACATGTGGTACACATTTGCAGTAAAAATAGCGGGCTCCCGCGTGGGATCCGCGATCAAACCTTCTCGGGACTGGCTAGGCTGAAACTGGAGCATTGTTAGTGTGAGGAAATGTCGGGTAGTCGTTTCAAAAAACACTGTGCGAGTTCGGTAGAAGAATTCGCAGTGATGATTCTTTGTGGGCTGTTGCAAGGATTTAAATAAGATCAGTAAATAGCAGAAAGGAGAGGGTAAAAGTCTCCTTCTAAATAACTTTATTTAATACATCTTAAGAGGACAGAGGAAAACACCCAACTGGTCGATAGCAGACCAAGCCGTGTTCTAGTCCTTTGTTGGCGGCTGGCGCCGCCGGGGCTTGTTTGTTTACTGTCACCCAAGCCGTCCGGACGCCATTATTCCACAGTTAGTGTCGCTTGTTCCCCCACTCGACCTGGTTGAGGAAAGGCAGGGGCATCAAATCGTCCGCAGACTCAGACTCAAGATCGGAGTAATGTTCGGTGTAGAGCAACCACCGCATTGAGATCACCTGAATCTCAGTTCTTGATTTGTCGATTAATTTCGATTTTTACAGAAAAATCAATCGCTAACCATCAACACAATAGTCTGCATCACGTATACACTTTTGAATAATAATTATTGCTCCAACTACAAAAAAATATTGCGTATCTTGCGCTGGCACCTGGTAAGAAGTACAAAAACCGATCTGCTTCAGATGTTTGCACTCATAGTTAGAGAAATCACAGATCTCTACCCTTGATTATTATGGCCTGTGTATTTGAGATAAGTACTTCAATAGAATTTTGTAGGACAAAAGCAAGTTTGAGAGCGAAAATATTCTTATTCATCTTTGCGATTATCTTATGTTTCTTTATTTAAATCGCTCTCTCTCTCTCTCTCTCTTTCTCACAAGTCCAATAATTCTTCATAACAGTACTTTAAGAAAAAGGCATCTCCTTATCGTGCAACTGAAAGTTGCTTATGGCTTGCGCCATCTATCGGAATAAATATCAACTATTCTCGTAAATAGTACTTATACTATTCTAAAATTTTGTTATCTCAATAGATTTTAAAGAAATAGCTTATCAGATGTAGTTGGTATTATTTTTAAATAATAATGCTATGATATGAAAGCAAAAATGTTCCTTTTACACATAAAACAAACTTCTACTGTCCTTACTGCGATGAAAACATATCGGGAGGGCTTGGCTCTTCAGTGGTGAACCTTCCCGACTATTACGCCAATTTAATATACTAGACTGCTTCTTGGAGCTCTAATATTGTATTGGACGATTCTTAGAAATGGTATTCAAGCAAACTATGGACATAAGCTTTTAGAACAGTAGAATTACATCTAAATATTCGCATAGAGCAATGCTCTTCCGCAAACAATAAGAACAAGGCTAGTTAGACATAAATTAATTATAATGCAATAACGCGCCATCTAAACATGAGAAATTAAAGCATGAATGTTTCTTTTTACACATAGTCCATAGTTTGCTTGAATACCATTTCTAAGATTGCACCCTTCAATGTAGCATATATAATCAGAACTATCCAATACAGAATTAGAGCTCTAAAAAGCAGTCTGGTAGATTAAATTGGTGAAATCGTTGAGAGGGTTCACCACTGATTATTCAAGCCCTCCAAATATTTTTGCATCGCAGCAAGGACAGTAGAATTTTTCTGTGTAAAAAATAAACATTCGTGCTTTAGTGCTTTCATTTCATATGTATATATGCCGTGTTAATTAAAACTCGAAAATATATTTAAGTTTGTCATATAGAGTTTGGGTAATAAAAATCGTTCACCTTTACGTTAGATATGCACTAAATTATAAAAGGCTCTTTATTCTATATACAGTTACGAGCGTCATTCCTCATCAACTCTGTCACCGTTTGCTTTTTTTTTTTGGAATGGCCCCCACTCGCTTTATCGTTTTTGTAACTATTGTGTTGGAGCGGGTCGCTCCTTAAATAAATGCATATATTAGTTAATAACTAAATGGAATCCCCTCTTTCTTTTTCCCAGTATGAGACGCCTACGGAAGCCAACAGTACATAGACAGATAAAGCACATAGGCTATAGGTATTAACTAATATATGCATTTATTTAAGGCGCCAATTTATAATTGTAACAAATAGCATTTGAATAAAAACATTCAATCGGGTAAAACACGGGCGTTGCCCGGGTCATTCGGCTAGTAATATATAAAAATGGTTCTGTGTGAGGCAGTTTCCTTAATATCTATGAGAGAGAATATTTCAGGTGTGAAAAGATCTATTTTTAGATTTGGAAATGATCTGCTTTAAAGAAGAAATGGATACAAATTACAAGAGAAGGAGTCGCCAGACATTATCTTGAAGAAGGAATTAAAGCTTTCGGCGACAGGTTTTTTTTATTTGTGTGGTATAATCTGCAAGCTTTCGGAATATGACGTCCTTCAACAGGCATCCAAGAAACTAGAGAATGTTGAAGGACGTCATAGTCCGAAAGCTTGCTGATTATACCTCACAAATTAAAGAAACTCTTCGCCGAAAAAAACTTTGATTACTTCTTCAGGAAATGGATAATAAGACAAATTTAATTGAATAGAATTTGTTTAAGTGTTTGAAAGTAGATAAAACACTATGAAAGTGCACCTCCGGATCTCTCGCATCTGAATGTTTCTGATGGTCTACTGCCATCTATCGAAGCAATATCAGCTGACTGTTTATCGTAGTATTTATGCACTTCTGGTCATGAATATTATTTAAAGGAATTAAAATGTAATTGTGACGACTCACTTGGTCGGGTTTCAACTTACAGCCTGCATCATCTGACGAAAGCCAATAGCCCGAAAAGCACAAGGGTTTATCTTTTCTTGAAAATTCAAAGTCAATTCTCTTGAAAAATTTCAGTTTATAGTTTTTCCGATACATGGCAGAGGCCATCATCACTCAATTACATTATCTCTTTTGTTTCTTAAATCGATATAATTTGATTGTATGATTTAATGTCATTAAACTGTATATATATATATTCGAACATTAACAAGGAAAGTTTTATTTTGCAACACGTTTTCTTCTTCGAGAATTTTAATCTCCGAATAAGAATACAGTGTTCCATTTGTATCTTTCCTGGCCGTGTCTCGAGGTTTGTTGAACTTGGCAAGTCGCCATTTCACAAACCGAGAGAACTTTATTTAGACCTGTTGCTTGTATTCAGCTAGTTAGAACACTTTGTTAATATATACGCTGCTCGAGAATTCCCAGAATCGTAAAAACGTGGCCTATATAGTATGTTTCTGCATAACCAAGCCAGATTGCACACACAAAATGCTTTTTTTTATCAAGACGTCTTATATTGATCCGTTCAGGAATCCAAAAAATGTTATTAAGAACTAAATAATCTCAGAACACCATATAACTCAACAACGAATATAAATCTATAGAAATTTTGAATTTGAGGCTGCCTTAATGAAGAATAACAACGAGAGACTTTGTTATTGTATGAAAAAGTGAAGTTTGTATAAGCTTATGCTTTTTCTTTGTTTTAAAAATTAATCGATGTTGGTTCCATATGCTTGAATTGAATATTACACCTTAGTTCTATATATTTTATTGCTTAAAAAGTGTTGAAGTTTGAGATTGAATCAAGGAATAAAAGGATTATTTATTAAACAAAGTAACTTAAAACAAGATGTTAAAGTAGCAACATTTTAAAGGCAAGTATATATAGGAAGGCGAGGGACAAAGACTAAATATCTTGACGTCGACCGCAGCGCCGCCGCGGCCGTTGATTGGTCGATCCTCCAATGCTCCATGCCAATATTTTGATCGCTATTCCAACACTCCCTCTCGATCCAAAATGTTCAGAAGACCTCTTAAGTAGTGGAATTTGTTTCGTGGAAGAGGTTTAGTCATTATATCAGCTAGCTGTTCTGAGCTGCAAACATGATGCACTTTAAGTTCACCTTCTTCATGTTTGGATCTAATGAAGTGGTAGCGAACATTAATAGGTTTCGTTCGTTTGTGGAATACTGGATTTTCAACAAGTTTTATTGCTGCTTGGTTGTCGATATAAAGTTCAGTTTCTTTAGTAATATCACAGCCGATGCCCTGTAGAAGTCTTCTGATCCAAATCAATTCCTTAGCAGAACTGCAGGCAGCGATGTATTCACTTTCGGTGGTTGAAAGTGCGATAATTGGTTGTCGTTGGCTTGCCCAAGAAACAGTTCCTCCGTTCATCATGAAGGCATAACCAGTCGTACTTTTTCTGGAGTCAACATCACGAGCAAAATCACTATCAGAGTAGCCAACAAGTTGGTCTTGTCCAGTGAAGAGAATTCCCATGTGTGGAGTGCCTTTCAGAAAACGGAAAATATTCTTCACTGTTGTACAATGTGCAGGTCCTGGATATTCTAGGAATTTACTCACTTGTGAAACTGCATAAGTGATATCTGGACGTGAAACACATGATGCAAACATAAGGGATCCAACAGCTTCTCGAAAAGGGAATTTAGGCATCTTTTCCTTTTGTTCTGGAGTAGGACAGTCCTGCTTTGTTAAGATGACAGAAGGATCCATAGGCACCGAAGCAGGAATACAGTCAGCCATATTAAATTTACTCAAAATTTTGTCAATTTATGATGACTGGTGAATGAAAATACTTGCCCTATCTTCTGACTGCTCTATTTGTAGCCCAACAAAAAAGTTAACACTTCCAGATGTAATTTCAAATGCGTGTTCTAACTCATCCATTATAATAGCTATTGCCTCTTTATCTTTAGATAGAATAATTCCATCATCAACATAGAGAGCTAAGATAACATTTGAATCATTGTGTGTTCCAATGAAAATGCACGGGTCGGCGTCTGATGTTTTGAAATTATGGCTATTCAAAAAATTGGTAAATTTCTTATTCCAATTTCTAGAAGATTGTTTAAGACCATACAGACTTTTATGTAATCTATAGCAGCTATTATCATCTCTCTTGTAGCCTTCTGGTTGTTCAAGATAAACAAGTTCCTCTAATTCGCCATTGAGAAAAGCTGTCTTTACATCGAATTGCTTAAGAAACATCCTTTCAGAAGCAGCGTGTGATAAAAGAATGCGTAACGAATCATACCTGACTACTGGGCTAAACGTATCGAAATAGTCAACATTTTTGATTTGAGAATAGCCTTTTGCAACTAATCTGGCTTTGAACCGTTGAATTGTACCATCGGACTCCGTTTTAATTTTATAAACCCATTTACAACCGATAGGTTTATGACCATCTGCCAAACGTTCTAAAGTCCATGTCTTATTTTTATTTAATGCATCAATCTCTTCATCCATGGCTAATTTCCATCTTTCTGAATCTGAACTCGTTATTGCATCTATATAGTTACTGGGTTCATCAGCGAGCGCAAAGTTACATTGGCTATTCGAAACTTTAGAGCGTGTTATCATTGGATATGCGAACTGATATCGGATACTGGCGGCATTTCCTGCACTGGAATGTTTGCTGTCGCAACTGGTGATTCATCCGGAGCGCTGTTAATCTGAAATATTATTTCTTTTGGTTTGGTAGATTCTCTATCTGGAGTAGCTTTCTCATCGAATGTGACATCTTTAGAAATTCTTATTTTTCTAGTTTTCCAATCCCATAATCTAAAATTTTTGCTTGTATTCTCATAACCTAAAAACATAAGTTTTATCGATTTATTATCCCACTTTTTACGGTTTTCTTTGGGAATATGCATATAAGCATTACAGCCAAATATTTTATAGTTAGCTACATTAGGCTTTGTGCCAAAGAAAAGTTCATAAGGTGTCGTTCCAGGGGTTTGCTTAGTCGCACTTCTATTTAGAATATGAGTTGCTGTGTTACATGCCTCAGCCCAAAAAAATCCTGGAAGATTTCGTGAATTTAGCATGGACCTGGCTGCTTCCACAATCGTACGATTGTCTCTTTCTATACGTCCTATCTGTTCGTGAACATAAGGTGCAGTGAACTCGTGAATTATCCCAAATCTTTTACATAAATCTTCAAAATTATCGCTTTTGAATTCTAGCGCATTATCAGTCCTAAGAACTTTTATCTTATTTCCAGTTTGAGTATAGATTAGAGTAGCATATTCTTTGAATATATCTAGCACATCTGATTTGTTTTTAATAAAATAAATATGGCGATAACCACTAAAGTAATCTTTAAATAAGCAGAAATACAGATATTTACTTAATGATGGAGTCTGCATTGGGCCACAAATATCAGCATAAATAAACTCACCTAGCTGGTAGTTTTTGCCATCTGAGGGATAGCACGACTTTCTATGGGCTTTTCCAAGTTGGCATCCTTCACAGAAGAAAAATTCTCCCTCTAAATCTTGAGGCTGCAGACCATCCACCAATCCTTTGGTCGCCATCTCTCGAAGTGTAGCAACTGGAAGATGCGCAAGTCTCTCGTGCCACAACTGAAGCTTGTTCTCGCTGGTGATGTAGCCTTGTGATGATGACGTAACCTTGAAGAGCATCCTGTAGAGGCCGTCATGACGCACTCCTACGGCTTTTAGGTCATTATCCATGAAGATCTGTAGCTTGTCATGTTTGATAATGACGTTGAATCCTCTTCTTATGTACGTATTGTACCATCCACCGTCGACGTAGGCTTGAATCTCGATGTCTCCCATGCCTTCTGCAAGTAGTGTCGAGTTGTCTCCCAAGTAGATTGGATGATCACTGGTGAACGGCGTGTAGGTCTTGAACCACTCTCGTCGAAATGTCATGCTGCAGCTTGCACCGCTGTCAGCATACCAAATATCATTGGGCTCTACTTGATTATCGCACAAAATAAGTCCATAATCACTTGAACTTCCTTTTGAATCATGAAGATTTTTGGATTTATTTTTCTCATTAGCTAATCTTTTTCTACATTCGCGGCTCCAATGTCCAATTTTGTGACAATAGTGGCATTTAGTGTTCTTCTTGGCATCTTGAAAAGAACGTTGTGTATCTTTAGGCTTCGTTCGTGCTTGCCTGTGTAATAAGGCCTCATCTTGTTTAGAAGAACCGCTTTGTTGATTCCTTGTTTCTTCAATCAAAAGTCTTGCAGTTAAATTGTTAAGAGTTTGAGCTTTCGGATCTAACGATTCCCACGCTGCAACAAAGTAGCGCATACTCGAAAGCAAAGTTTTTAAAATTTTTGCTACCTTTTGATCTTCCGTTATGGTTCCGCCCATTTGTGAAATTTGTTCAGAAATATTTTCAATTTTTGCTATGTAATCACTTATTGTTTCCGATGTCAATCGTGCATCGAAGAATTGTTGCCAAAGTAGGCCAATAGTAAATTCGGATTTTTGTTCATGAATAGCAAGTAATTTCTGCCACATTTGTGAAGCGGAAGTACAGTTCATCAGGGGCTGAAGAAACTTTAATTCGATTGCCTGTGATAATAACATCCTTGCCTTAACGTCCTTTGATTTCCAATTCTGTAGTGAACTTTCAGAGTTACTGTCGGAGGAAACAACATTCGGCTTTATTTCTAAGCCTTCCAATAATTCTAGTAATTTTTGTTGTTCCATAAGAAGCCTGAATTGGAATTTCCATAGTGAAAAGTTTTCACCATTAAAAACTTTAATCCTTGAAAGACAATCTTCGCTCATCTTCTTTGTCTTGGAATCGGCCAACGACAAAAAGAAACTAGGGTTATGGTTGGCGGTTGACGCCTAAACTTCGAGCAAAACAAAGGCTTACTCACTGCTGGCGGTTAATCCTTTTAGGCGCAGTGGAAGCGTGCTGGGCCCATAACCTGTTGAAGTTTGAGATTGAATCAAGGAATAAAAGGATTATTTATTAAACAAAGTAACTTAAAACAAGATGTTAAAGTAGCAACATTTTAAAGGCAAGTATATATAGGAAGGCGAGGGACAAAGACTAAATATCTTGACGTCGACCGCAGCGCCGCCGCGGCCGTTGATTGGTCGATCCTCCAATGCTCCATGCCAATATTTTGATCGCTATTCCAACAAAAAGGAACAAGGCAAAACAAAAGAGAAGCTACAATTGCAAAAATGATTTGATAACTAACAAAAAAAAAAACAATAACATAAAAAATAATGATGATAAAAATTGAATATGTTTTCCAGAAAAATGCTTCTATGAATTAAAAAATAAGAATAATCACAAAATTAGCATATAAACTTCAAACGGTTATGATTATGCAAATTTCGTTCTAATCAACTTAGTCGTTAAAAATATTTAGGTGTGAAACGAAAAGTATCCAGTGTAGTTCCAAAACAAAGTTTCACGAAATTTACTTTGTATACAAGTTGCTGAGACAATAACATTTCTCAGAGAATCAATAACGGAACGTATAATGCAGGTGATAAGACGTGAATGGCAATGAAATTGAATATTGGTTATAAAGGGGAGGATAAAAATCCAAAACATAACTGTTATTTCAATCCATATAATGTTGATTTTTACTTTCATTTAAGGGGCTTCCGATTACAAGTTTCTTGTAAATGAATACACTGTTGAAAAATAATGTTATATAAGTGTTATTTGTTGTGAGCGAGACGATGCTCGTCAAATACAATCGCATTTGGCCCGAAACAAGGACCATTTCTTGGTGAATTGCAATAATTTTCACGGGCTTAACATTTTAAGAAATATTCTAACACAAGCTTCGATATTTTTCACTGAACATGGCTCCCATTGGTTCATTTCTATTCCTTAAAGTATCCATTTATTCTGAAGTGAACACAAGATCCGACAACGGTCGTTGATGAAGTTCTTGTTTGAGTCCGGAGACTTTTCAGCCACTGTAATTCACTCGAAGCTAAAATATTGAATGGAAACGAAACCACGGATAGAAACATAATACAACAATGTATTCAGCGTTTCCATACTAGTGTTTTTGATATTAGTGGTAAAGAAAGGCCAGCTAGACCAACCTCGGTAGTGACGGACCAAAATTTGGCTCTTAACGGAGGAATTGATCAAGGATAACCAAACAATGACGACTTATCAAATGAGGTAAAAATTTAACCTATATAAAGAAAGTGTTCCTAACCTTATTAATGATCTTGGATATCGAAAATTATGCTCAAAATGGACACAAAAACTTCCAAAACGGAAAGGATGCAAATTCTGCAAAGAAATTTGTTTAGACATCATAGAGACTTTTTATGGAGAACCTTTTCAAGCGTTTGAAGGTGTGATAATATATGATTAGACTTGAATTTATGATTATGATCCTTCTTCAAAGTTCCAGTCAATACATTGGGCCCATGAAACATCACCTGTAAAGAAGAAACAAAGGACAAAATAATTATCTTTGTCTTTTTGTGGACTAGGATGGGCTGATATTCATGGATACTCTTAAAATAGATATTATTCTACTTACAAGTAAAGGTTTTTAAAATAATTATAAAAACTGAAAAGATAAATTGAGAAGCAAAAAGAACCAACTTGAATACACCCAAATCAAATGACATCAGAATAATATGAGACCTCACACGGCGCACCTGACTGGCGAAGATTTTAGAATATAAGTGGATTTGATTCCCAACCCTGAGTACAGCCCTGACCTGGCACCCTCAGACTTCTAATTGTTTCAAAGATTAATTGAGTTTTACCTAGTAAAACATTTTAAAGTGATGCACTTTACTTCAAGCTATTAGAGGTGTGGTTATCAGTGGTTCAGAGAGTTGGATAAGACGTTTCAGCAAAATGCTTCTTCAAGGTGCACAGCGCTTGATTAAATGTGTTCAGAAGAAAGTTGGACATATTGAATAATGATCATATAGAGAGAAGATAGTTTCAGTTTTATAGTTTTTCATTAAAAAGGTCATTACTGATTGTGCAATATTTATTGACCGAACTTTGTATATTTATATTTGTATATCATCATTAAATGTTAATCCTTATAGATATATGTGATAACCGAGGGTCAAACCAGTAGTAACCGAGAGGGACAGTCAGGGCGTGGAGAGTTTTCCAGTACCTCTCTGCAACTTGGAAGACCTTTAAAAGTTCTCACAGAGTACAGGCAGTCGTGGTCGAGGCAGAGTGGAAAGCTTTGGAATGTCCACACACAAAAAACGAAGAGACACAGTTGTAGTAGTAAAGTTCCGTGAACAGATAAAAGTCGAGCTAAGAGCAAGATGGAGATAGAAGAGTTCTTACTGTTTTACATGGTGATGAGGTGGACCTGGGTACAACCGACGAGGGCTCACGTTGATGATGAAACTGACTATTTTTTTCGGCTAGGGCAGATGTTTTATATATCTTCGCCGAGGGGGGGGGGGGGGGGAGACTTGCGAGAATTTGGACTTTGAACGGGTCCAAAGGTCGTGGGGTGTCTGCGGTATTTTCTACACCCTTTAGACATGATGGCAACGGGCTGCCAAATTCCTTTTTAAGGTTGTTGGATTTTTATCTCGATCTCTTACTTTAGCTCAGCTCTTAATCTATTACATAGTTTTATTTATTCATTCTCAGTTTGTACAAAGTACATTACATATGGTGATGCAATGACATGTCAATCATGCGTATAATTATTTATAGATGTGTTTCTATATACAACATGACAATCTTGTTATAAGTATTATACAATATGGGGTTGTTGGTTTAAATTACCATATATATATGTAATGTGGTGGGTATTCAGTCGACTTAAACTATGGTGTGTTGACCGAGAAGAAAAGTCAGGATAAGTAGTTTTCCAGTACCTCTCTGCACCTTGGAAGACCTTTTACAGTTCTCACAAAGTACAGGCAGTCGTGGTGAGTGGAAAGCTTGGGAATATTCATACACAAAAAACGAAGACACAGTTGCACTAAGAAAGTTCCGTGAACAGATAAAAGTTGAGCTAGGAGCGAAAGATGGAGAGATAGAAGATTTCTTACTGGTCTATATGATGGATGAGGAGGACCTGAGGTACAACTGACGAGGGCTCGCGCTGATACTGAACTAACTGTATTTTTAGCTAGGACGGGGGCTTTATATACCGTTTCTGAGAAAGGGGGTTTTGCATTTCACCAGATGTGAAGAGTGTGGGTCGTCTGGTGACATTCTAAACTGGCGCCGTCCTGACAGCTTCCAATCTATCTTTAGATATTGTTTGTGACTTCCATCTATCTCGAATTTAGACGTTTTTGACTTCTATCTCTCTAGCTCAACTCTTAATTTATTACAGAGTTTTATTTATTTATCCTCAGTTTGTACAAAGTACATTACATATGATGATGTAATGACACATGTCAATCATGCGTATAATTTATTTACAGATGTGTTTCTATGATACAACATGAAAATCTTGTTATAAGTTATATACAATATGGGGTTGTTGGCTTAAATTACCATATTTATCTAAATAGCAGCGATGTTACCATAAAGCCATATATTAAAGGAAAGCTGTATATAAAGTTTTGGAAGATGCTGATCAAAAGTATAAATAGTATTTTTCAAAATTCGTAAATATAATGTCGCAATTTACCGACCTAAACCTTTCCAGTCTGTTTAGAGAATATGTGTGAAATCTCCGCTAATTAGCATCAATATCAAAAAATGACTTTTCATTTTGTACAACAATTTAATTATTTATCTATAAATTTCCATATACAAGATATGTGGATATTGTAAATATTTGTATTTATTTTTTTGTAAAACTCCGTCCTATAAATGTAGGAACCATTCATTTTGTACAACAATTTAATTATTTATCTATAAATTTCCATATACAAGATATGTGGATATTGTAAAATGGATAATCCCCTTCTTTCTGTATGACAAGCTATCTGAGAGGCAAAGATCCCAGAGTGAAGTTGGGAAAATATGGACTTCAGCTGCGGGGGGATGGCCTATGTGAGAGGGGAAGACAGGGGTCAAAAACGTTATTCCAATGTGGAGGAGAACAGACATTCTGGAAATATGCAGTGCTAGAAGACGCAGCGAGTTGCCTCCGGGCGTGTGACCATGTGGATTAACCAGGAAGACGATACCAATAAGGGCGTGGGGGATCCCTCTGGTGGAGGACAATGAAGGCAAGTCCATCTCTCTACTCTATATATAACTAGCCGAATGACCCGGGCAACGCCCGTGTTTTACCCGATTGAATGTTTTTATTCAAATACTATTTGTTACAATTATAAATTGGCGCCTTATATAAATGCATATATTAGTTAATAACTATAGCCTATGTGCTTTATCTGTCTATGTACTGTTGGCTTCCCTAGGCGTCTCTTACTGGGAAAAAGAAAGAGAGGATTCCATTTAGTTATTAACTAATATATGCATTTATTTAAGGAGCGACCCGCTCCAACATAATAGTTACAAAACGAAAAAGCGAGTGGGGGGGGGGGGGGGCAAAGGTGGCGTGATCGTAGCCAACCAATAGGAACCATTCCAAAAAAAAAAAGCAAACGGTGACAGAGATGAAAAAGAATTGATGACGCTCGTAACTGTATATAGATTATTAATCCCCCTTAAAACTCTCCTAATAAAGTATACCGTACTAAGCTGTATCCACAACGAACCCATATTGTTTACCTAGAAACATTGTTCATAAACATCGACGGCTGAAAAGCGTCGTATACTCGGACTCCTCAAATATCTTTGAAAAACATTGATAAAATAGAAATGATAGAAGTGTGTTCATTATTTTTTAAAATATAATATAAATTGCAAATTATTCTATTTACAGTTACGAGCGTCATTCCTCATCGGCCTCTGTCACCGTTTGCTTTTTTTTTGGAATGGCGCCCTCCTATTGGTTGGCTACGGTCACGCCACCTTTGCCCCCCCCCCCCATCATGCCTCCCCCACTCGCTCTTTCGTTTTTGTAACTATTGGTTTGGAGCGGGTCGCTCTTTAAATAAATGCATATATTAGTTAATAACTAAATGGAATCCTCTCTTTCCTTTTCCCATTATGAGACGCCTACGGAAGCCAACAGTACATAGACAGATAAAGCACATAGGCTATAGTTATTAACTAATATATGCATTTATTAAAGGCGCCAAATTTATAATTGTAACAAATAGTATTTGAATAAAAACATTCAATCGGGTAAAACACGGGCGTTGCCCGGGTCATTCGGCTAGTCTATATATATAAAATTGAATGTCTGTCTGTTTGTCTGTGGTCTGTGTGTACTCTATAGATTCAAAAACCGTACATCCAATCGCCGTGAAATTTTGGGATATTATTAGGCATATCCCCGGAAAGGTTTACGAAAAATAATATCTTGAATATCTTTAATATCCTTAGAGTTATTTGCAGATTTGTAGCTTTAACTCGCAAGCAGCCCCACCATTGAGACGGAGATAGGCTTAAGTTTGCTGCTCCTGATGACCTTGGGTCATCGTGTGAGTCACAGCATGATGCTACAAAAACACTCTCTCTGGGGATTTTACAGCGTCGACAACCTGTAAGATTGCCTCTCTCATATATTATACTTTAAACATCTGCTTAATTAAAGCATTTCTCATTTGAAAGAAACTGCTCTCTTAACCCCCTTTAGACAACATTAAATGATATCCCGTGTCGTTTTTTTTATTCAACTTATCGAGTATTTTTCAAGGGACCGGGAAAATATGTTCACTAGATAAAACGATGATATTGTAATGTAGAAAATTAGGAAAGACAAAATTCAGGATGACACGGCACACAGGGACCGGGAAAATATAATCACTTTATCGAGAGATTCACGACCATGATTTTATTCAACTTATCGAGTATTTATCAAGGGACCGGGAAAATATGTTCACTAGATAAAACGATGATTTTGTAATGTAGAAAATTATGAAAGACAAAATTCAGGATGACACGGCACACAGGGACCGGGAAAAAATGTTCACTTTATCGAGAGATTCAAATTTACGAGTTTCAAATTATCAAAATATATCTCTTTTTTTATAAGTTTATAGAGAATTGTTTTAACAAATGTTCGTTAGACAAACCTTTACTCGGGTAAAACCTCGGGCGAAGCCGGGTACGTCCGCTAGTATTTATATAAAAATAAGATGAATCCCTTCGCAATAAATTTATTTTCTTATTACGAATGGATTTCTTTTTGATATATCATAGAATGTACATAGAGAGGACTCTCCCTTTAATTATACATCAGAATACATACATCTATGTTAATCACCCAAGTAAACAATTTACTGGTGGTAATGAAGAATGAGCCACAACACCAGGTTTTCCGAATTCAGACAAAAGTAAACCTGTAAACCACAGTTTCGGTCTATGGCCCTAATTAGTACAGGGGCGGCTTCTATTTCATAACATCCTACGATGGGCTATTAAATCGGTCGAATTTACCAAACTATTAAAGGGAGGGATGCCTCTAGGTCAGGGGTTGGTAAACTGCGGTTCGCGAACAACATGCGGCTCTTTGGATGTGAAACTGAGGCTTTTTATATAGTTCCATATGCAAATATTATTTATGCGAGTACTATTTATTGTTGGCAATAAACATTTTTGTCAATGGCCCTGATTCTTGCAAAAATCCAACCCCACCAGCAAGTGCAAGTAACAAAACGGGGCTCTCGCACATTTGTAAGTGCAAAGTCCAACTGCTTTTCATATTTGTAGATATGTGGTGCACTTATACTAAAAGGAGTCGCATACTTCTACCCACCATGATTTTCATGGCCTGTACAAGGTATAAGCAAAAAAAAAAAACATTTTTGTAGCTCTTAAAAAACTTTGAAATTTTGTAAATTGTGATTTTTGACTCTTCCGACTCAAAAGTTTGCCGAGCCCTGCTCTAGGTACATGGATTTAATCATCCCGCAACATTATGCTATACTCTAGCCTGCAAATCGTTCCTTTCCACTTCACCAGTCTTTTGTCTGAATTTTACAAAACTGGTACGTGGCTCATTCTTGATCGCCACTAATAAAGTTTTTTATTAGAATGATGAACATAATACATCATTCTGTTGCGTAATTAAAGGGAGCAATGCCTCTCCAGATACACGAATTTAATCCCCCCCCCCCCCCCCGCAAAATTAGGTTATACACCTATCTCCCGATTTACACGGTTTTTGTTTTACACGTTTTTGCTTTTACACGGTTTTCCATATAAGTTTTTTTTTGTTTTTATCGCACTATACTAAATGCTACTGTGATTGAACAAATGCGCTGTGTACACATCTCACGAGGAATCCCGAGCTTATGTGCTGACTACATATTTTAACCTGTCAATGCATTTTATTTTTATTTCTGTGTACACCTATCCCCCGATTTACAAGTTTTTCTCAGGAACGTATCTACCGTGTAAATCGAGGGATAGGTGTATTATAAAGTGTTTAAAATTCTAAATAAATTTAACACTAATTTTCTAATCTCAATATAGTTATTTTTATTTCTTCAAACCTTATGCCGCAATTGTGTGTGTGCATTAGGGTATAATATCTGTAGAAATAACTAACGGATTTACATAGTGAAGAACACAATGAACTAGAATTTGATATTTGTAAATATATATAGAGAGAATTTGCATGTGTAAAATATGTACTGATATGAATAGGATAAAGAAGTACATATTTTACACATGCAAATTCTCTTTATATATATTTACAAATATCAAATTCTAGTTTTTTGTGTTCTTCACTATGCAAATCCGTTTTTGCATTACTGTTATTTTCTGCTCATATATATGTATATATTAAATGAAAGGATTTAAAAGCACGAAAGTTTCCTTTATACATAATACACACTTCTACTGCCCTTACTTTCGTGCTTTTAAATCCTTTCATTTAATGTGTACAGATTTGTATTAATTATTTGTATTAAATACAAAACCTTTGTATTAATTTATGCCTAACTGGCCTTGTATTTATTGTTTGCGGAGGAGCATTGCTCGATGCAAATATTTGAATGTAATTCTACTGTCCTATAAGCTTTTGTCCATAGTTCTCTTGAAAACCATTTCTAAGATTCCATCCTTCAGTGCTGCGTATATAAGCAGAATCGTCCAATACAGTATTAGAGCTCTGAGAAGCGGTCTGGTGGATTAAATTGGCGAAACCGCTGGGAGGGTTCACCACTGATGAGCCAAGCCCTCCCAATATATTTTTTCATTGCAGTAAGGGCAGTAGAAGTGTGTATTATGTATAAAGGAAACTTTCGTGCTTTTAAATCCTTTCATTTAATGTGTACAGATGGCGCGTTATCGCTTTGTATTAATATGTATATATTTAGACTAGATCCGAAAACTTTAGAAGCGTAATATATTTTTTCCTGTCGAAGGGCGGTTGTGCCCGAAAGCTTGAAATAAATTTATATGAAAGATACCTATCCCTCAAGCTTATTGATTTGAACATTCTATTAGGGGATTAGCCTATTAATAAATAACTTTAATATATTACACACACACCAAAACCTTTATTAGGGATCAAGCCCCATACAGGATTCTCCTAGTATAGCAATGGTTTTAATTGAACATAAATCAAATACTATATACAATTCAGTATTAACATGAGTCCCCCCAAAAAAGAAAACTATTTACATCTGTTTCTAATCCTTTTCGCCTTCTTCTTTAATATATTATAAAAATATTAGCGTTAAGATATTTCTAATTATCAACGATAGATGGCGCTAGCTTGAAGACGATATATCGAATGTGTTATCAGAGTAGTCTTGGCGAGAGTAGTGGGAGAAATATGTGGGACATTTCGGTTGAAAAGCTAACGTTGACATAACCTTGGAATGGTGTGTAGCAATATTTAGGTTCGAAATCTTTTCTTAGAAAACTGGAGCATACGGTACACTTCTGTAAACCATATTGTTTGTGGAAGAGCATTGCTTGATGCAAATATTTAAACACTCTCGATTCCCGACAATAAGTTGGTGGACGAGTGGGTAACACGCTCGATTCCCGACAATAAGTCGGTGGATGAGAGGGTAACACGCTCGATTCCCGACAATAAGTCGGTGGACGAGTGGGTAACACGCTCGATTCCCGACAATAAGTCGGTGGATGAGAGGGTAACACGCTCGATTCCCGACAATAAGTCGGTGGATGAGAGGGTAACACGCTCGATTCCCGACAATAAGTCGGTGGACGAGTGGGTAACACGCTCGATTCCCGACAATAAGTCGGTGGACGAGTGGGTAACACGCTCGATTCCCGACAATAAGTCGGTGGATGAGAGGGTAACACGCTCGATTCCCGACAATAAGTCGGTGGATGAGAGGATAACACGCTCGATTCCCGACAATAAGTCGGTGGACGAGTGGGTAACACGCTCGATTCCCGACAGTCATGAACCGGGATAGAATCCCGCGTTAAAATTTGTTTAATATGTGAATAACCTGCACATATTATTCACTGTTTCAATTATTATGAACTAGGTTGCTCTTGCTGAGCGGTACCTATTAATGTGCTTTTGAACCAATATTTAAATGTAAAATTACAGTCCTAAAGCTTAGGTCCATAATTTTCTAAAATATCATTTCTAAGATTCCCCCCTTCAGTGTAGCATATCAAAACAGAATGATCCAATACAGTATTAGAGCTCTCTAGAAGCGGTCTGGTAGATTAAATTGGCGAAACCGCTGGGAGGGTTCACCACTGATGAGCCAAGTCCTCCCAATATTTTTCATCGCAGTAAGGACAGTAGAATTTGATTTATTCGTGAAAAGAAACATTCGCGCCTTAGTGTTTTAATTTGATATATCTAAAAATATGGGTGTAACTCTTAATGTCATTTTGATGGTCACCATAATAATTTTCTATGAAAAGAGAGAGAGCCATAGGGAATTATATATTAATAAAACTAAATATAAACTTTGATTTTCACATTTTTTTATTATACAATGTTAGCAAAAAAAAAAAAAAACTTGATAACATTTTGAATAATTTTGAATTACATTATAATATATTCGTAGCTATATATACAGATATGATATAAAGATTGGAAAATTAGAATATATATGTTATGAATATTTTTGTTGTTGTTGATAAAGGGTTGATAAGACAAAGGATCGATAAGATAAAGGGTTGAGGTGCAGTCGTGACAAAAAAAGATAATTATTTACCGTCAAGTAGCTTTTATTTTCAATTACTTGAGGAAATATTACACATTAGTTATTTTCACATTATATAGAATTTATAAAGTTAATCCTATATTAGTGATTTAACAGGATAGATATGTTAACTACGCATATTTACAACAAAACTGAAAGTCTTTCTAAAAACGATGATAACAAAGTAAAATTATCAATGAATAAAATAAAAAATCTATTTTTTAAAATATAGAAATATTTGAGTTTTTAGATTATATAATATATATGCATATACAAGAGAAATTTCTATATAAAATTATATATATAAGCTTACAAACCAAAACAAAACAGAATCTTAACAATGATGTTTGTGTAAAGCTATATATAGTCACACAATGTGTATTAATATATTTAATGAAATAAAAGAAATCAATTTAAACTGCTCTCGGAAGAAATGTGTTAATTTAAATGAATCATATTTCACACAAAACAAGAATATATTCTCGTTTATTCTAAATAAATAATAAACTAAGTCTAATTGTAATCTTTAGGCTAGCTAATTAACGGAGACCTAAGTGTTTTAAATAATAAACAAATCACGCTTGAATCTGATGAAATGGATAGCCGAGGAGCTCTACCAGGCGCTTCTCCCAAGGGATGTACATAACACTGAGCAATTCGTCACCGAGTGTCGCCGCGTTGAAGCGTTACACCGTAAGCGAGTGACCCCAACTAGGTACGAGTGACTACCAAATGTGGCATCCCTCAGTGATCATGATGACAGGACAGATCTGTCATCTATGATTAGGCAAATTGTCCCGGAGGATGTATAGCTGGCATTAGCCTCTCCTCGGGAGGAACCAAAAATTTGTGGCAATCGAGCATATTGTTCACCAGGCGGAGCCTGATCACCCAGCCAGTTTTTTTAATTAAATAAAAGTTGTTAAAATCAGGGTTAAAATGTATTTACGATCATGAATATTAACGAGCAAAGTGATTCACATTGTAGCAAATTGAATTCATTGAGGAAAAAATATAATTATTACTTTGTTTCAATTAAATATTCAATAAATTATTCTCTATGATATTACAATTATATTTTGGATAATATTTTAATTGTTATGAATGTAGTTACATTATTTTGGATGAAGTTTATCTGTAGTTAATGGGGTTTCATTGTTGTGATTAAATTTTCATTTTTTATAATGCTTTTCATTGTGTTCTGGATAAATTAGTAATTTTTATGGAATGGATTTCATTATTTAGGATGATGTTTCATTGTTTAGAGTGTAATGTTTCATTGTTGTGGGTATAAAGTTTTATTAGGTATAAAGTAACATTGCTGTCGATAAAGTCCTTTTGGTGTATATAAATTTTCAAGGTTGTGGATGAAGTTTAATATTTGGGGATAAAGTAGTCTTGTTGTGAATAAAGTTTCATTGTTTTGAGATGGGTGTAAATGTTGTGGATAAAGTTTCATTATTGAGGATAAAGTTCCATTATTGAGGATAAAGTTCCATTGTTGAGGATAAAGTTCCATTTTTGAGGATAAAGTTCCATTGTTGAGGATAAAGTTTTATTGTTTAGGATAAAGTTTCATTGTTGAGGATCAAGTTCCGTTGTTGAGGGTAAAGTTTTATTATTAAGGATCAAGTTCCATTGTTGAGGGTAAAGTTTTATTATTGAGGATAAAGGTCCATTGTTGATGATAAAGTTTTATTATTGAGGATAAAGTTCCATTATTGAGGATAAAGTTTCATTGTTGAGGGTAAAGTTTTATTATTGAGGATAAAGTTCCATTATTGAGGATAAAGTTTCATTTTTGAGAATAAAGTTCCATTGTTGAGGGTAAAGTTTTATTATTGAGGATAAAGTTCCATTGTTGAGGATAAAGTTTTATTATTGAGGGTAAAGTTTCATTGTTGAGAGTAAAGTTTCATTGTTGAGGATAAAGTTCCATTGTTGAGGATAAAGTTCCATTGTTGAGGATAAAGTTTCATTGTTGAGGATAAAGTTTCATTATTGAGGATAAAGTTCCATTATTGAGGATAAAGTTCCATTGTTGAGGATAAAGTTCCATTTTTGAGGATAAAGTTTCATTGTTGAGGATAAAGTTCCATTGTTGAGGATAAAGTTTCACTGTTGAGGGTAAAGTTTTATTATTGAGGATAAAGTTCCATTGTTGAGGATAAAGTTATATTATTGAGGATAAAGTTTTATTATTGAGGATAAAGTTCAATTATTGAGGATAAAGTTTCATTGTTGAGGATAAAGTTCCATTGTTGAGGGTAAAGTTTTATTATTGAGGATAAAGTTCCATTGTTGAGGATAAAGTTTCATTTTTGAGGATAAAGTTTCATTGTTGAGGATAAAGTTTCATTTTTGAGGATAAAGTTTCATTATTGAGGATAAAGTTTCATTATTGAGGATAAAGTTCCATTGTTGAGGATAAAGTTCCATTGTTGAGGATAAAGTTTTATTGTTGAGGATAAAGTTTCATTGTTGAGGATAAAGCTTCATTGTTGAGGATAAAGTTTTATTATTGAGGATAAAGTTCCATTATTGAGGATAAAGATTCATTGTTTAGGATAAAGTTTCATTGTTGAGGATAAAAGTTCCATTGTTGAGGATAAAGTTTCATTGTTGAGGATAAAAGTTCCATTGTTGAGGATAAAGTTTCATTGTTGAGGATAAAGTTTTATTATTGAGGATAAAGTTTCATTATTGAGGATAAAGTTCCATTGTTGAGGATAAAGTTCCATTGTTGAGGATAAAGTTTCATTGTTGAGGATAAAGTTTAATTATTGAGGATAAAGTTCAATTATTGAGGATAAAGTTTCATTGTTGAGGATAAAGTTCCATTGTTGAGGGTAAAGTTTCATTGTTGAGGATAAAGTTCCATTGTTGAGGATAAAGTTTCTGTTCGAGTTGTAGATTTAGATTTGAGTATTTATTTAGATTTGAGTTAATGAATGAATGATTAAAACTTTGCAAAGAATAGAGTAGGTTTTAGTTAATGAATGAATGAATAAAACTTTGCAAAGAATAGAGTAGGTTTTATTACCACAAATTCGATTACAATCATGATAATGGTAGGAGATTAAAAAATGTCAACAAAACACCAACAGTGCCAAGTAACAAAATCACAGATTAAAAGAAAATAAATAAATCAATGAAACAAAATTAATTTAAGAAAAATGCAAATAAATGAATTAATGAATATTTACATTTGAATCCAACATACTCCCCCACAACCTTGAACTATATTTCAGTTCAAGAGCTCACTCATTGTAAGGCAGAGGACATATCTTGGTTATTGGTCTCTTCAGAAGGCCTTTAGGAGTACGAAGAAGCACCACTCTGACATGATCATCTTCTCCTGGGAATATCTGGACAATTCTCGCCAGTTTCCATTGTAGTGGTCTGTTTTGTTCCTTCAACATAACCAAATCTCCAATGTTGACATCCGGATGTGAAGTCCTCCACTTCCTTCTTTCTTGGAGTTGATGTAGGTATTCACAGCTCCAACGGTTCCAGAAGTAGTCTCTTTGAGGTTGAATCAGACTCCATCTGGAGCGAAGATTCAAAGTAGAGTGATCAGATTCTGCATCATGTCGCATAGCATTTCCTATAAGAAAATGTCCTGGTGTTAGCGCTGTTAAGTCGTTTGGATCATTGCTAACAAAAGTTAATGGTCTGGAGTTAAGACAGGCTTCAATTTGAGCTAATAAGGTCAGTAACTCCTCGTAATTCAATAACCTAGATTTCATCGTTTTAGATAAGATGGTTTTAACTGATTTAATGCCAGCTTCCCATAATCCACCAAAGTTAGGTGCCGACGGAGGAATGAAATGCCAATTAATGGATTCTATGGCTGAAAAATCTTGAATATTAGCAGCATTGAACAACTTCCATCGTTCTTTCAAAATGTTGCTTGCACCTTTAAAATTAGTTGCATTGTCTGAGTATATATCAGTTGGTCTTCCTCTTCTAGAGATGAATCTTTTCAATGCTGCAAGAAAGGTTTCCGCAGTCAAATCTGATGAAATTTCTATGTGAATGGCTTTGGTGGTGAAGCAAACGAATAGGACTATGTAGAATTTGAAAATAACTTTGCTTCGTTTCAACATAGGTTTAGCTTGAATGGGACCGGCCAAATCAACACCAATCTTTTCAAATGGTCTACCTGGAAGAAGTCTATTTTTTGGTAAGTCTCCCATTATCTGATGAATAGCCTTAGATTTACTCTTCAGGCATACGAGACATTGATTTAAGACCCTTTTGATTAAGTTTCTTCCAGAAGGAATCCAAAATTTATTTCGAATCAAAGATAAAGTTAATTGAGTTCCAGAATGAAGATTGTTTATGTGATAGTGCATTACAATTAATTTGGTTACCAAATGATCTTTAGGAATTAGCATAGGATGCTTCTGATCAATATCTAAATCCGAATGACGTAATCTTCCGCCTACTCTAAGAATTCCTTGGGAATCTATAAAAATGTTAAGCGAAATAAGCTTGCTTTTTCTTGGTAATGGAATATTTTTTATGCAAGCATTGATTTCTGGGGTGAATTCACATCTCTGAATAATCTTGACGATTTGTAATAGAGAGTCTTTTAAGTCTTGGGATGTTAGAAATGAGAGTCTTTGAGTTGGCTGTTTTCTGGTAATATTAATAAATCTTTTACACCAAGCCATGACCCTTAAAATTATGGTAAAGGATGAATATTTTGACAAAAACTCTGGGCATGGTTCTGCTATTGTAGCATGCAGTATAACACTACGCTCTTCTAAACCCATAGAAGGATCTATAGTGAATGAAGGAATATTTTCAGAACCATCTAATGTCAACCAAACGGGTCCATGCCACCATAATTTTGAATTGATCAAACAGGAAGGCAAAATTCCTCTCGTAGCAAGGTCTGCTGGATTTTGCTTGCCTGATATATATTGCCATGAATGGGCTGCAGTCAGATCTTGAATCTTTGCCACCCGATTGGCCACAAATATCTGCCACTTCTTTGATTCAGAAGTAATCCACGCTAGAACAATCTTTGAATCTGTCCAAAAGAATTGTTCATCGATCTTAAAGGGAAGTGCTTGAGTTGTCTGCGATTGAAGTTGCGCCAACATCAAGGCTGCGCAAAGCTCAAGTCTTGGTATGGTTATTTTCTTGATGGGAGCAACTTTAGTTTTTGCTGTCAAAAGAATGGTCTCAATTTGATTATTCTCATAAGTTATTCTTAGATAACAGACAGCAGAATAAGCCAACTCCGATGAATCACAGAATCCATGCATCTGCATATTGGATATTAATAAATTCCGTTGGAATATACATCTTGGAATACTGACTTGTTGGAGATGCTTCATTTCTCTTTCAAAAGTATTCCACTTTCTTTGAATAGAAGCAGGTATATCTTCATGCCAGCCTATTTTCAATTTCCATAATTCTTGGAGGAGAAGTTTTAGCACAACTGTGGTAGGGGAAAGCTAGCCACAGGGGTCATAAATTCTGGCTATAGCCGATACAATTTGTCTTTTTGATTTAATATCAGCTGGACCAGATTTACAAGAAATGTTGAGGGTATCATAACTTGGATCCCATTGGATTCCAAGAACGTTCACACCTGATTCCTTTCTATTAAATTCCATCACCTCACCTTTTCCTCTCAATAATAAAGGTAAGTCTCCAATTATAGAAGTTTCATTGGATACCCATTTTCTCAGGACGAATCCACCAGAACCCAATACAGCAATCAATTGTTGCACGAGTCCCTTGGCGTCTTCCACTGTGGGGCATCCAGTCAGAAGGTCATCCACGTAGAAATCCTCACGAATAATCTTGGATACTCTTGGATTAGAAACTTGTACCTCATGGGCAATCTGATGTAGAGTTCGAATTGCCAAGTAAGGGGCACATGCAAGGCCATAAGTGACTGTCAACAAGTTATACTTCTGCAATTCTAGATCTTTACAATCTCTCCATAGTATGGTTTGATATTTAATATCGTCTGGATGTAATCTAATCTGCCGATACATCTTTTCAATGTCGGCCACTAAAGCAACAGAGTTCGTGCGGAACTTGAGTAGGATGTTGAATATATTATTTTGAAGCTTTGGACCTACATGAAGGAGATCATTCAATGATATTTGGGTGGTAGTCTTGGTGGATGCATCAAATACCACTCGTAACTTAGTTGGCTGTGCCTTTAGAATACAGTGATGAGGAATGTAATATTTTGGTTCAGTCTGCAGAGAACAACTTGCCTGCATATGACCTAATCTTATATATTCATTCATAAATTGTTTATATTGAGCATATACACTTTCATTTTGTTCTAACCTTTTCTCTAGATTAAGAAATCTGCTAATTGCGATGGATTTCGATTGACCTAACTTTTCAGCTGATTCCTTAAATGGAAGCCTTACAATATACCTTCCTGATTCATCCCTGACTACATTTTTTAAATAATGACTTTCACAATCCTTTTCTTCTTTTGTAGGAATTTCTTCCAAAGGAATGGATTCCAATTCCCAGAACCTTTTAATTAAATCTTCAGATTCCAATTCAGAAGAGAAATGTGCCATATTACTGAATGACTGCGGTTCACTCACTGAGGTCGGACCATATACGAGCCATCCCAATTTTGAATGGATAGCAGATGGCTCATTTTCATTTCCATTTCTCCTTCCTTCCTGAATGAGGTTGAATACTATATCTGACCCCAAGATTACATCTATTTCTCTTGATTTAAAATATGAAGGATCAGCCAGGATCAATCCCTTCATATGTGAATAATTTATTTTCTTGACCGTAAAACTAGGAATATTGTTTGTTAACTTGGTAAGAACCAGTGCTGTAGTCTCAAACGATTGATGATCAAAGTGAGAAGAAAACCTGATCAAGACCTCACCGAGGGAAGATTCTACAAGTTGATCTCCCAAACCTCCAACTGCTATACGTTTACGTCTGATGGGTATTCCTAGTTTTGCCGCGCACTTTTCAGTGATAAGGCTTCTTTGACTTCCATTATCTAACAGAGCTCTACAAATTTGATCTTCCCCATTTACATCTTGTATATGAATTATAGCTGTAGATAACAGTATTTGTATAGAACCATCTGCTCCACTCAAACAGCAGGATGTGCTTGTTGAAGGTACATTCGATGGTTGTACTGATTTGGGAGAGGTAAACTGGACACTAGATGATTCCCTTTGTCTTGGAGGACTTGAAATCACATGCAACAAGGTATGATGGTTTCTATTGCAATGGAAACAACGATTTGTGATTTTACAATTCTCAAGAGAATGATTGCCACGCAAACAATTAGAACAAAGTTGGTTCTGTTTTACATAACCTATTCTATTTTGAATTGACATTTGTCTGAATTCATTACATTGATTCAATTTATGCCTCAATTTACATAGTAGACAATTTTTGAAACCTACATTGATGTTGTATGTATTTACTCTTTTATTCAAATATTCCTTTGAGGTATTGTCCTTCATTGTATTCATTAAAGATTGAGCTTGTTTTTCCAAAAAGGAAATAAACCTTTGATATGAGGGCAGTTCTTGATTATCATAAGACAATTCCCATTGTTGTCTGATTGGAATATCTAACTTCTTTTGTAAAAAATGTATTAACATAACGTCTACCATTTCATTTCTTTCCAAACCTATAGTCTCCAAATTTCTAAGAGATTCGTTGCAAATATCCAACAACTCATACATAGCCTTCGAGGTAGAGATCTTATATAATTTGATTTTAAATATTTTATCTAATTGAGAGAATATTATCTCTCTTTTATTATCATATCTTTCTATCAAAGTTTTCCAAGCTTGATTATAATTATTTTCAGTGATCGGGAAACCCTTTATTATACGAGCTGCATCACCTTTTAAGGAAGAATGCAAATATTGCAATTTTTGTATATCTGAAAGAGTCGTATTTTTATCTATAGTAACCAAAAATAGGTCCTTAAAACTCAACCACTGAGACATCTCACCGGAAAATATAGGCGAATTAAATTTGGGTAATTTAACATTAGATATTGCACTTTGCTCCGATTTGACTGGTTGAAAAACGTTCTCTACCTCCAAGATTTCCCCAATTTGAAATACAAAATTTTCATAATGATTCTTTACATCTATGTATTCTTTAAATAGGGTTTCACTGGCTTCCAAAGCATTTGATCTCACTATTTGATAATATGTTTCCTTGATGGTTTTGAATAATCCCGCAATATTTTCATGAGAAAGTTTTACTCTACGTATATTTCTCTGTTGACAAATTTCGTCAAACTGATTTGCATATGTATTGAATTCCTCAGCATAAATTTTGAAAATAAGTATATCTGAATTCGCCTTTTTAGACATGATTTAGATTATTTTATGTATAAAATATTTATATTTCGCTTGATTCTATTCACCACAAGATAATTTAATTATTACTTACCAAATTATCAGTGGATCGGCTCGAGGGACCAAAAAGATGTTCGAGTTGTAGATTTAGATTTGAGTATTTATTTAGATTTGAGTTAATGAATGAATGATTAAAACTTTGCAAAGAATAGAGTAGGTTTTAGTTAATGAATGAATGAATAAAACTTTGCAAAGAATAGAGTAGGTTTTATTACCACAAATTCGATTACAATCATGATAATGGTAGGAGATTAAAAAATGTCAACAAAACACCAACAGTGCCAAGTAACAAAATCACAGATTAAAAGAAAATAAATAAATCAATGAAACAAAATGAATTTAAGAAAAATGCAAATAAATGAATTAATGAATATTTACATTTGAATCCAACAGTTTCATTATTGAGGATAAAGTTTCATTATTGAGGATAAAGTTCCATTGTTGAGGATAAAGTTCCATTGTTGAGGATAAAGTATTATTGTTGAGGATAAAGTTTCATTGTTGAGGATAAAGTTTCATTGTTGAGGATAAAGTTTTATTATTGAGGATAAAGTTCCATTATTGAGGATAAAGATTCATTGTTTAGGATAAAGTTTCATTGTTGAGAATAAAAGTTCCATTGTTGAGGATAAAGTTTCATTGTTGAGGATAAAGTTTTATTATTGAAGATAAAGGTTTATTATTAAGGATAAAGTTCCATTGTTGAGGATAAAGTTTCATTGTTGAGGGTAAAGTTTTATTATTGAGGATAAAGTTCCATTGTTGAGGATAAAGTTTCATTGTTGAGGATAAAGTTTTATTATTGAGGATAAAGTTTTATTATTGAGGATAAAGTCCCATTGTTGAGGATAAAGTTTCATTGTTGAGGTTAAAGTTTCATTGTTGAGGATAAAGTTTCATTTTTGAGAATAAAGTTTCATTGTTGAGGATAAAGTTTCATTGTTGAGGATAAAGTTTCATTATTGAGGATAAGTTTCATTATTGAGGACAAAGTTTCATTATTGAGGATAAAGTTCCATTGTTGAGGATAAAGTTCCATTGTTGATGATAAAGTTTTATTGTTGAGGATAAAGTTTCATTGTTGAGGATAAAGTTTCATTGTTGAGGATAAAGTTTTATTATTGAGGATAAAGTTCCATTATTGAGGATAAAGTTCCATTGTTGAGGATAAAGTTTCATTGTTGAGGATAAAAGTTCCATTGTTGAGGATAAAGTTTCATTGTTGAGGATAAAGTTTTATTTTTGAGGATAAAGTTTTATTATTGAGGATAAAGTTTTATTATTGAGGATAAAGTTCCATTGTTGAGGATAAAGTTTCATTGTTGAGGGTAAAGTTTTATTATTGAGGCTAAAGTTCCATTGTTGAGGATAAAGTTTCATTGTTGAGGATGAAGTTTTATTATTGAGGATAAAGTTCCATTGTTGAGGATAAAGTTTCATTGTTGAGGATAAAGTTTCATTTTTGAGGACAAAGTTTCATTATTGAGGATAAAGTTCCATTGTTGAGGATAAAGTTCCATTGTTGAGGATAAAGTTCCATTGTTGATGATAAAGTTTTATTGTTGAGG
Organism: Cordylochernes scorpioides; assembly: GCA_030710605.1. Lineage (NCBI taxonomy): Eukaryota > Metazoa > Arthropoda > Arachnida > Pseudoscorpiones > Chernetidae > Cordylochernes > Cordylochernes scorpioides. The sequence continues at coordinate 170,427,372 of CP092863.1, read as the reverse complement.
ATAAAGTTTCATTGTTGAGGATAAAGTTTCATTGTTGAGGATAAAGTTTTATTATTGAGGATAAACTTCCATTATTGAGGATAAAGATCCATTGTTGAGGATAAAGTTTCATTGTTGAGGATAAAAGTTCCATTGTTGAGGATAAAGTTTCATTGTTGAGGATAAAGTTTTATTTTTGAGGGTAAAGTTTTATTATTGAGGATAAAGTTCCATTGTTGAGGATAAAGTTTCATTGTTGAGGATAAAGTTCCATTTTTGAAGATAAAGTTCCATTTTTGAGGATAAAGTTTCATTATTGAGGATAAAGTTCCATTGTTGAGGGTAAAGTTTTATTATGGAGGATAAAGTATTCATTAATGTAGATATAGTTTATTGTTGATAATATAATTCCATCTTTGTCTATAAAGTATTCATTGTTGTTGATTATGTTTCATTCATGAGGATAAATTTAATTATTGTGAATACAGTTGCATTGTTGTAAAGTACCATTGATTATGAATAAAGTAGTCATTGTTTTGGATAAAATTACATTGTTAGGTTAAATTCTCATTGCTATGGATAATATCTCGATGTTGTGAATATATTTTGTTGTTGTGGATGAATTTTATTGTAAATAATATGGATAAAAAGTTCATTGTTGTGGATGAAATTAATTATCGAAGATGAAGTTTCAATATTGTGATTAATATAAAATAGTCATTGTTGTATAAGATGCCTCATTGTTGTGAATAAATTCATTGTCAAGAGAAAATTTCATTGTTATGGATGAGGCTTAAATATTGAGGGTAATATTTCCTTTTTTTTTCTGAAGACAAATTTCATTGTTGTTTTAAAATAATCATTGTTTTTAATAAACTAGTAATTTAATCAGGCATATTTAATGGATAAATATTTATTGTTTTGTACATATTCAATCGTTGTATGGTGTGATGGTGTTTTGACCCACCGCCAATTTTGAACAGCCCTTTCAACCGCCACCACCTCGGTCGCGACTGCGTACGCTAAGTTGGCGCATGCGCGGCGGCGGTGACGTGGTAAGCACGGGGGAGGATACCATTTTGTTGTTTTGACGCCTCCACGAGCCAACGGCCATTTTCATCCTCCCATTTTCATCAAACCTTTTTAAACTCTTCTTTACTAGATTTTATTTTGTAACGATATTAATCACTAATAATTAACATTGATATTTATTTTTATATTATATCTGTAATAATTAAAATACCTTGGAATGAATAATTGAATCATTTATATTCAAAACCAGAAGAAACTCCACAATAGAAAGTTTCATTGTTCCGATAAATGTTTAATTTTAGTGGTTCGGTGCATATAAGGTTTCAAGGTTAAGGATAATATTTCATTGTTGTGGATAAAGTTCCATTGTTTTGAATAAAGTATTTATTTAGAAATTTGTTTTGTATATCTAAAAGAAACATTCGTGCTCAAATAATTTCATTTGCTATATATAGATGGCGCGTTATTACTTTAAATTAAAGTAGTCATTGTTACAAATAGAGTTTAATTGCTGTTCATAAATTTTCATTGTGTTAAGGATAAAATTAACTTGTGATGGATTTAGTTTTCTTGACCAAACGTGTTGTAATTTTCAGAAAAATTACATTTTTAGATCAAGTTTGTTCGAAGCTAGATTGGATAAAAGAAGCATATAGATGAATAGATTTTTTATAAACATTTAAATGAAACAATAAATAATGTTGAACGTAAAAAAATCTTTCTCATTACTTTTAAAATAAAAAGGTTCGTTTTTAATTACTTTTAAACCAATAATATTTCAAACTAAGAATTATGATGCCAACATTTTTCACATGGCATTCATAAGAAACAATGTTATAACACAAAAATCCTTAACTTGACAGATGGAAACGCAACCTTCTTTCAATACAATAATATTTAACAAGGTATATTATTCCTCTATCCTTCCAAATGGCATTCTTGTAAATCTCCACAATTGCAATTCAGCACTTCAGGGTTGGGTATAACCATTTTGGGACTAGAGTGAAGACAATATATTTCCTAATAACCACAAGCGAGCATAAGTTCTTTGGAAAAATGGATGTAAAATGTTTTAAGAACCATTTCCATAAATAATAATGAATTCTGAGTATACTGAGTTTTCTTGAAATAGAAATCTAGTCACAGTGCTTTACTCAAATTCGATTCTTCAAGTTATTTATTTCGTTGACTCTTTAGAATGCTTCCAGTAATTATCCTTTAGGGAACACAAAATTCATTGAGATAATTCCAACATTATCGATGCCTTTCCCTACGGCAAGATTCAACTCAATGAGAAGTCGTATCGGAAACTATCGTTTGTGATAATTTGAAGTAACTCGCTTTCAGAAGAGAGAAAAAAATCAGCAGGATTTGAGGGATAAGCGCAGGTGCATCTCTCACTAATCTTGCTTGTTAACCGGCTAAAACAGGAAGATACGAATTCCATTTGTATCTATAGGTTTTATGGTGCATAGGCGATTGTTCATGAACTGTTCGCCGAACACGACTTGGTCTCCCTCTAAGGGGACACAACAAGTTCTTTCTAATGACCATATTAATTTTCCATTAAACGCCTCAGCAATGCTCGAATCGCCTTAGAGGAGCTTCTATGTCTTCAACACCAGAAGCTTTGATCTGGTCTGACAGTTAACTCAGTTATACCAACTCAAATATTATGATAGAAAACAGCTATATCTAATGAATCAAATAGCATGAAAATCAATCGAAAAAATAGTGTTTGCGCCAATGATTAAAGTATGTTTTTAGGAATTATCGCGCAATTAGTTTTAGAATAGATGCGGCTTATACATGTTGCTTAAAATTTTGTATTTTGAAATACACAATTATTTTTTATTTAGATGGCGATCTGTCATGTAAAAAGCACACATGCTCCTGGTCAGGATATGCCACCTGACCTTTTTGTTATTTTTCTTTTTTTTTTCTGTATTTTTTTCACATGTTAAGCGTATTTAAACTTATCTCTACCAACAGAAATAATTTCTTAAATATAATAATAGTATAGAGAGATAAATTCTTCCGTATATTAATGGGAGTTTTAATAAATAATTCAATATTTTTATTTATAATAATGGGGGTCGGTGGAAGGCTGGTTAAACCATTTGGTTTTCGACCACTAGGACCCGGGTTCGATTCCCGCATTGGACACTTTTTTCTGTTAAAAAAAAAAATGCTACAATGGCCCCCGATTCTTGCAAAAGTCCAACCCCACCAGCGAGTGCAAGTAACCAAACGGGGCTCTGGCATTTGTAATGCAAAGTCGAACTGCTTTTCACATGTGTAGACATGTGGTGCGCTTACAGTATAAAGCAGTCGCTAACTACCCACCATGATTATCATGGCCTGTACCACGTGTACTAGGGATAAGCAAAAAAAAATTATAATAATCATATTCTGTAAATATTATTTCATCATACTATATATACGAGTCACACATAAACAAATATAACGAAGAGTTCCAAAAGAATTCCAGAAGTAAAACACCTACAAAATATTTCCACACAAACGGCCTTAGAGACTTTAGAAACTACGGTGCATATTTTACACTCGGGCGCAGTCTGAACCGTAAAGTTTCATTTCAGACATCCCATAGGGAAATGGAGTATATTTACCTTAAAGTGGGCAGAATGACCTCAAAGTTGTTTTATAGCTCACTTTCTCTCTAAATAAATACCTTTTAATGGTGGAAATGCTTCTCACCCCCCCCCCCCCCACACACTTATAAAAAAAAGTAATCATAATAAATTTATTATTATGATAATAATAATAACAAGGTATACAAAAATGTAATGCCTAGATAAAGGTTGGCGTTCAGCTAGTCGAAATATTGGCAAAAAATCTTTTATTCAATCCAATATATGCCTTTTTACTATCTAAATATATATATGTAGTGAACTTCAGCTCGTCGCTCATGTGATAGGGAAATTTCAGGATATATCTATACCAAAATCAACATTCAAAAGATTTCTTCATATTATCAAATGTGCTTTAAGCATACCCGTCTATTTATCGTGAAAATGAATATTTTCATAAATATTTGTATCTATCAGCTCTCTCTCTCTCTCGCTTTACAATGGATCTTAGGATACTGAAGACCTAAAAGGGAACTTTTAAATCTTTGATTTTAAAACCTAGGAATCATCATGCTTAGAGCATTTGAAATCAGAAACAAACTCGAGCTTCAAAATGAAAATTTATAGGTTTTTTAATATCAATAATATAAAAAAATCATTTTTTTATATTTCAAATGACGTCTAGGATACTGAAGACCTAAAAGGGAACTTTTAAATCTTTGATTTTAAAACCTAGGAATCATCATGCTTAGAGCATTTGAAATCAGAAACAAACTCGAGCTTCAAAATGAAAATTTATAGGTTTTTTTAATATCAATATTATAAAAAAAATCTTTTTTTTTTATTTCAAAAGACGTCTACATTTCGAGGTCTATTACTTCACTGATCTGTAGTTAATTCTAATTCCAATAAATATAGAGCTATTATTGTGTTTACACACAATTAATTGATATGCGCTTCATTTTTGAAGTAATTTTTCTATTAATATATACAGTTATCACAGAGTCATCAAGCAACAATTCTTAATAATTAATTCTGTCACCGTTTGCTTTGTGAATGGAATAAATACCCAAATATGGCCATTTCTCATAACCATCGGTGGTTCAGTGGTAGAATGCTCGCCTGACACGCGGGCGGCCCGGGTTCGATTCCCGGCCGATGCATTTTTTTTTGTGTTTTTTTTTTTCACAATTTTTAAAACTCATTCATATATTATAATATATATATATAGTTATCAGCGTCATAAACAAGCAACAATTCTTAATCAATTCTGTTACCGTTTGCTTTGTGAATGGAATAAATACCCAAATATGGCCATTTCTCATAACCATCGGTGGTTCAGTGGTAGAATGCTCGCCTGTCACGCGGGCGGCCCGGGTTCAATTCCCGGCCGATGCATTCTTTTTTTTTTTTACAATTTTTAAAACTAATTTATAAATTATACAAGAATGACATCCACGGCGTCAATTTATAATTGTAACGACTAGTATTTGAATAAAAGCATTTAATCAGGTAAAACCCGGGCGTTGCCCGGGTCATTCGGCTAGTATTAATATAAATGATAGAAATTTGTGAGGAACCCAGTAGATCAGTGGTGTTAATAGTTTTGTTTCTAATACCACTATTATGATATTGCCGTATTCAGATTTTGAAGTATGTGAAGAGAAATTCTTCGTTGACCTATTTATTAAATAAAAATTGGTTTTTAGAGACGTATAAGCAACTTTAATCAGTGAAAATATTGATTTACATTAAATCTTTTTAGCTCATTGCCTGTTTATTAAAGACTAGCCGAATGGCTAGTGGGAACTCTTACTGGGAAAAAGAAAGAGAGGATTCCATTTGGTTATTATCTAATATATGCATTTATTTAGGGAGCGACTCGCTCCAACACAATAGTTAAATGGCGAGTGGGGGGGGGGGCAAAGGTGGCGTGACCGTAGCCAACCAATAGGAGGGCGCCATTCCAAAAAAAAAGCAAACGGTGACAGAGTTGATTGATTAGGAGATTAGGAGATGAGGAATGACGCTCGTAACTGTATATAGAATATTTTTTACAGCTCCTAGAGAGAAATATATTGGGAGGGGTATAATCTGGCTATTTGGATTTTCTATCGAGAAATTTATACGAATTCGCGGTACGGGGATTCGGAGAAACTATAAACATTTATGTCTTAAGATGTTGAACTATACACATCAATGGATAGGAATTATTGTCGGCAAATAATTCATTAAAAGTTTTAAATTATATTAATAAATGCAGAAATCGTTTCCATTTATTCGTAAAGAAATCAATAAATATGTATTCAATTCACCAACTAACGTTAACTAGAGGGCCATATTATTATTTTAAGAACACTCCGAGATATTTATAAACTAGCCGAATGACCCGGGCAACGCCCGTGTTTTACCCGATTGAATGTTTTGATTCAAATACTATTTGTTACAATTATAAATTGACGCCTTATATAAATGCATTTGTTAATTAATAAATATAGCCTATGTGCTTTATCTGTCTATGTACTGTTGGCTTCCGTAGGCGTCTCTTACTGGGAAAAAGAAAGAGAGGATTCCATTTGGTTATTAACTAATATATGCATTTATTTAAGGAGCGACCCGCTCCAACACAATGGTTACAAAAACGAAAAAGCGAGTGGGGGGGGGGGGGGGGGCAAAGGTGGCGTGATCGTAGCCAACCAATAGGAGGGCGCCATTCCAAAAAAAAAAAGCAAACGGTGACAGAGATGACTGATTAAGAGATGAAGAATGACGCTCGTAACTGTATATAGAATATATCCGCGGTCAGACGTGACGGGGAAGGGGTATAGGACTGCCTACAAGTTCCAAGCAGCTTGGTGCTCCATTACATATTTGGAAATGTCCTTCTTCCTCTCTTGTTTTAGATACCTGCTTTCGAGGTGATGAAAGTGCTAAAAAATGACGAATTCTATCTCTCCATAAGCGGTTAGAACCAAAAGGCCCCTCTTAAAAGAAATGATCAAGGTTTCCTGCGATAGTGGGAAGATAGCGGATAAATATAATATCATATGACGGGATTACGGCACATTGATATGGAAGGAGATATTTACAATTGAAGAAGGGCATGATATTATGAAAATAAGAAAGATCGGAACCGAAAAATAAGCGGCGAGAGACTCAATTTTCATTCAAAGGATACATAACTCTGTTGGAATGAGTATAGAACAAAGATATCAGAATAAATCATTATCTACCAGAGACGCTAAAAGCGCGTTGGCTCACATTGAGTCTTTGAAAGCAGCATGCACATCGAATCCTATTCACCTGCCTCATACACGAAACCTTCTTGCACATTGACTCGCAATCCAAATTGAAGCCTATGTTTTCAACTCCCGCTTTCAATTAGGGACAAGTATGTCTTTATTCAACAGGCGTAGTTAGATTAATACATTCGAAACTATTTTAAACGCGTAAGATTCTTTTTAAAATTAAACAATTTGAATTTAAAATAGTTTCGAATTTTGATAACAGATGGCGCGCTGGTGCATCAGATTAATAAATATTTAAACACTCTTGACAATAAAAAATATATTAATTGATCTATAAATGAACATTGTATGTTATTTATATAGACGATATTTACTCAGAAAAAAACATATTTATTCAATTAAATAGAAAAGTAAGAAATTACAATTTTTAAAAGTGTAAATGTCTATAAAAAAAAACCAAATTAAAACTGTTTCAGTAATTCTACAACGTGCAGTTTTATAATTAGGTGTTAGGGAAATGCTGCATCACCCAAAACTCCGCCGGTTAGTCATCAGTCACGAACCCTCTTAACGGTGTCTTAGTGTTTAATATAATCTAGGCTATTAGTACATTTACAATTATTGTGTCACGTAGCAAAATAAGAGAAGACAAACCTGAGTATGAAACATGGAAATTTATACAATGAATGAAGACATCAAGACGCGAATGTTTCTTTTCACAATTAAATCAAACTTCTACTGTCCTTACTGCGATGAAAAAATATTGGGAGGGCTTGGCTCATCAGAGGTGAACCCTCCCAGCGGTTTCGCCAATTTAATCTACCAGACCGCTTCTCTAGAACTCTAATATTGTATTGGATCATTCTGTTTTTATAAGCAACACTGAAGGGTAGAATCTTAGAAATGGTATTTAATCCAGCTATGGATATAAGTTTTTAGGACGGTAGAACTGCATCGAGCAATATTTGCATCGAGCAATGCTCTTCCGCAAACACTAAGGACAAGTTAGGAATAAATTAAAACATAGCAATAACGCGCCACCTTCATAAAACGAATGAAGACATCAAGATGCGAATATTAAATGTAATTAATTATTTTAAAGGGGTTGAAATGTTATCAATATTGCACTAGAATGGCATAGGGAACTGTTTAGAGTTATTTAATGCAACATAATTCATTTTATTGTAATCATAAACAGAAAATTATTACCTAAAAGATGCAGCCCTCTCAGAATAAGCAAATACTCATATTTTTAACTACTTGATAACTTTTAGTGATTTTTCAAGTTTTATTTAATTTTCATTTATGCTTTTTTTTGTTGGGAAGAGTAGAGCACAAATAAAAATCTCATAAATAGTTAATTATGGGCTAAGGTATTAACTAGATCGAAGCGTCAAGTCAGAACCTAACAGTAGCTCCTTCTAGAAGGTCGCTAAAAATTATCCCCTTCCAAGGGTCATTCACTAACAGTATCTTTCTACGATAATCTTTTCACAAACACCGAAGTACGTTTTAGAACTGTTGATATTCCATTGTTGAGGCATAAACAACTATTACGGCAAAAATTACGGTTTCCCATGAGCTTGAATCATTACAACCACAATTCCACACGAAGAAACAATTTTGAAATTTTCAAAATTCGCAGATGCCAATCCACAACTTAATACTAGTTCCAAAGAAGCATTCAAGGGATTATTTATGTTTATTTCTTTTTCAATATTTCAGCTATATGAAAAGTACTACAAAAAGATTAAAGAATTGCAAATGGGAAACCCATTTTTTTCATCAGCACTCGATAATATTTGCATGAATTTCATTGATAATATAATATCATCGCAATAAAACAGCTAAAGTTAATGCCATATAAAATATGTATTGGTTACATTCTTTATAAATGGAAATAGCAGCATTGACTTTATTCCGACACGTTCCAAAATAGAAAGAGTTTAAACCGTTTTTAGTCTTCACCATACTGATTAAAAAGAAAATTTCTTCGACGTTTCTAATAAGCAAACTTACAGATATCCAGCATATATCGAAAACCAACACATACAGGAAAATACCTAAACTTAAACTCATTTTTTTCAATTAACCACAAAAATATATTAATGAAACACTCAAAAGGAATATCACCCACTGCCAATGAAAAGGGAAATTTAAAGCGGAAAATATACTTTACAACGATCTAAAAGTAATGAATATCCACCAGGATTCATACAGATACCAATATATAGAATCACAAACGTAACAACAAACAATAACTATAAATCAACGATAAACTTTCCACTTCCATACATTTATACGAGGGCCATCCAATAAATAAGTTTCCCTATTTTTTTTTTCTGCGAACGAAACGTTGTTAAAATTAGTTAGTAGTGTAAGAAATGGTCACTAATCACGCTACTCGTACGCGCAAGTCCGTAGCGCTTCAGTTTCCATGGAGCTACCACTGGTGAACGTGTCCACTTGCGAACTTCGTTCTGTAATTCGTTTTTTTCACGGCGAAAAATGAAACTACAGTCAATATTCATCGCAATTTAGTGTCAGTGTATGGTGAAGGATGTATGAGCATCCAAATGGTTCGCCGATGGCGTTCGTGGTTCGTGGCCCGTTACTGCTACGGACAATGCAGCCGTTGCTGCTGTTCTGAATGTGGTGGAAGCAGATCGCCGCGTCACCATTGACGAAATAATAATTCGACTGACTCCTGGAATCGAAATTGGACGCTCTTCGATTGGAACAATCATGTCAGATGATTTGAATTTTCGCAAAGTCTGCGCAAGATGGGTCCCGCGTTTGCTCTCGGAAAATCACAAGCAACAACGGATGGAGGCAGCCCGAGCTTTCCTGGAAATACATCGAAGAGATGGAGATCAACTGTTTACCCGTATTGTCACTGGAGATGAAAGCTGGGTGTATCATTAAACTCCAGAAACAAAACGACAAAGCATGGTGTGGAAGAAGCCTGAGGAAAGTGCACCAAAAAAAGGCGAAGGTCACAATCTCTGCAGGCAAAGTTATGGCTATCGTCTTTTAGGACTGCCCCCAAACCCTAACGCTGCGAGGTACTGCGAAGCCCTCACTAAACTCAGAAATGCAATAAAACGGAAACGTCCTGGATTTTGTCTCGGAAAGTGTTACTCGTCCATGACAATGCTCGCCCTCACGTAGCTCAAACGACCCAAACGTTGCTGGAAAACTTCAAATGGGAAATTTTCACACATCCACATTATTCTCCGGAACTTGCCCCAAGCGACTTCCATCTTTTTCCAGCACTCAAGTTGCACCTTGGAGGCAAGCACTTGGCGAATGATGACGAAGTGCAGGCGGAGGCGAACCACTGGCTACGAAGACAGGACACGGCTTGGTACAACAATGGTATCATAAAATTGCTACAACGGTACCAAAAATGTTTGGACAGAAATGGTGATTATGTAGAGAAGTAGTCTATGAGTTGTATAATGAAAATAAAATAACTACATAATTGTAAATAATGTTGTTTATTTGTTTTAAAAAATAGGGAAACTTATTTATTGGATGGCCCTCGTAGCATAGAAAGAATATATAAGCAAAGCACTTGAATGATATATAGAAACGAGATACAAATATTGTAGGTATACTTGTATAAACCCTCAGCGAACCTGAAAGGAAATATTATTCGTCGTTCCAACATTAACACAACGTTACATCAATATCAAAAAATAATCTACCTCCAACAGTATATTGTATTGCATGAAATTTTGCAAATTATATTGAAAACCGGTCAAACCTTTGTAGCAAAGGGTTAATCAAAATGAAACTACCTTCAAAACCTCAAGTTCATTGGTATTTTAGCTGACATTGCATTCAAATAGACCAAATTTTAAAAGTGCAGATATTATTGAGAGTAATATTCTAGTTGAGAACTCAAGACATTTTAGAAGGTCCAAAGCGGATAATAACATTTTAAGAATGAAAATCTGAAATGCGAAAATTGTATAATATTTATTTAATATATTTCACGAAATAATTTGTATAATGCCACTAACCGTTCACAGAATTATTTATTTAGCTCTCAAAAACATTTTGAAGTAAAGCACACAGTTTTCTTTCTAAGTTTAGGTCCATAGATTCACTGAATAATATAACCAATTATTCCTTTCTAGTGTAGAGTATGAAGGCAAAGTAATTCAATATTATCACAAAGTAATAACGCGCCATCTATACATATAAAATAAAAGGATTTAAAAGCGCGAATGTTTCTTTTATACATAAAACGAACTTCTACTGTCCTTACTGCGATGAAAAAATATATTGGGAGGGCTTGGCTCATCAGTGGTGAACCCTCCCAGCGGTTTCGCCAATTTAATCCACCAGACCGCTTCTCAGAGCTCTAATACTGTATTGGATCATTCTGCTTTTATATGCTACACTGAAGGATGGAATCTTAGAAATGGTGTACAAGTAAACTATGGACATAAGCTTATAGGACAGTAGATTAATTGCATACATGCAATATGAAACCCGTCTGGTGGATTAAACTAGCAAAACCTTTGGGAGGATTTACCACTGATGAACCAAGCTCTCCCAATATGTTTTCAACGCAGTAAAGACAGTGAGAAGATGTTTTATTCACAAAAGGAAAAACTGCGTTAGAATGGTATATTTTCTGGTACATTCTAACCTTTCTATGTAGATTTTAGAACGTATTTGCAAGCTTTATAAAAATATATTTCTATAGTAAACAAGAAATTGAGTCACGCCTGAATTCTAACATTGGTGCAAAAGAGTTCCTCAAGTATCCTCAGAACAATTAGTAGTTTCATATTTATCTATTGCTTACATTAGAGCTTGATTAATATGTCAGTTAATAAACATACTAAAAATATGATTCGTGAAAAGATGTTGATTTTGAATACAAATTGAGTAAGAAAAGTTAACGTTGAGCAATAAATCTTTTATTAATGAGAATTTATTATCAAAACGCTTAAACACAAAATTGTTTTGAAGATAAAGGTCTGAGAAAGAGGTCTTGAGCTCGAGTTTACGTTAAATATTTTTGACACTGAGATAAAAAAAGAAAACTTTATTGCTGAAAGTAAACTTTATTTACTTTAGGTTCTGAACACACAATTTTGAGGTATGAAAATCTTTATAATTTTATATTTCTAAAATTCAAAACTCCTAACCAGGTTAATTATTATATACTAGAAGAAAGGCCCGGGCAACGCCCGAGGTTTACCCGAGTGCGAATATATTTTAAAAACGTTGTCTTGGGTGGTCGTTATAGACAGGGTGGTCTGTATCGACAGGTGTATGTATCACACAGCCGATAACAGGGTTGTCTAGAATGGCCGCTATATACAGGGTGGTCTGTATAGACAGGTGTATGTATCACACAGCCGATAACAGGGTTGTCTTGGGTGGCCGCTATAGACAGGTGTATGTATCACACAGCTGATAACAGGGTTTTCTAGAATGGCCGCTATATACAGGTGGTCTGTATAGACAGGTGGATGTATCACACAGCTGATAACAGGGTTGTCTAGAGTGGTCGCTATAGACAGGGTGGTCTGTATAGACAGGTGGATGTATCACACAGCTGATAATAGGGTTGCCTAGAGTGGCCGCTATAGACAGGGTGGTCTGTATAGACAGGTGGATGTATCACACAGCTGATAACAGGGTTGTCTAGAGTGGTCGCTATAGACAGGGTGGTCTGTATAGACAGGTGGATGTATCACACAGCTGATAATAGGGTTGCCTAGAGTGGCCGCTATAGACAGGGTGGTCTGTATAGACAGGTGGATGTATCACACAGCTGATAATAGGGTTGCCTAGAGTGGCCGCTATAGACAGGGTGGTCTGTATAGACAGGTGGATGTATCACACAGCTGATAACAGGGTTGTCTAGAGTGGCCGCTATAGACAGGTGTATGTATCACACAGCTGATAACAGGGTTTTCTAGAATGGCCGCTATATACAGGTGGTCTGTATAGACAGGTGGATGTATCACACAGCTGATAACAGGGTTGTCTAGAGTGGTCGCTATTGACAGGGTGGTCTGTATAGACAGGTGGATGTATCACACAGTTGATAACAGGGTTGTCTAGAGTGGTCGCTATAGACAGGGTGGTCTGTATAGACAGGTGTATGTATCACACTGCTGATAACAGGGTTGCCTAAAGTGACCGCTATAGACAGGGTGGTCTGTATAGACAGGTGGATGTAACACACTGCTGATAACAGGGTTGTCTAGAATGGCCGCTATAGACAGGTGTATGTATCACACAGCTGATAACAGGGTTGTCTAGAGGGGGGCGGGCAGGGAGGTCACGTGTTTGCTGACAGCCAATGGGCGCGCATTCTATCCGTGAGCTTCAGACAAACAGACAAACAGAATAAGGCAAATATATAAGTAGATTTGCATAAGCATCATTCACTTGGATCCTCGACAAAAAATGGAATAAAGTACTCTCCCAATACTTGTAAATATTTTGAAAAATAATGGAATTTTTTACCAAGTTTCCCAAATAAATCTATTCAATTATATTCAGCGTAGCGTTATTAGAGAAATTTTATTAAATGCATTGTGAGAGAGATATAGTATTACGTTAACCATTTATGTAATTGTGCAAACATTGAATGTCACACTCAACGAAATATATGAATATTTTAATAAGAAATTTCAACAAGGCCAAAAAAAGTTTAACTAAACATATTTATTTTTTATCAACGATTTCCACTATATCAGAAATGTGTATTATCGACATGGAGGGGCCTTTGAAAATACCTATAAATCAATGAGAAATAAATATCTAAAAGAAATTGAAAAGGCTAAAAGGCACTGAGAAAGAGCACGATAGACGCATTTATGAGCCGCAGGGATAAACGATCTGATGATGACACACTCCTTGTCCAGGCCTATCCCACATGCTACGAGACTAATAGGACGACCACTCATATTCCTTCTATCATTTACGGGACTCTAGATCGAGATCAACGCAAACCTGTTGATATTTCGAAGAAGGTAAAACAATTCATGAGGTTTTGAGCAAAGTTGTAAAATTTAATTTGGAACACACCGCAGTAGCTGACATGACCCGCTCATCGACATGTTTCACGGAGGTTGCCAACATAATCTTTGATGAGCTATCACCTGTGGTGAACTCATCAAGCTACTGACTGTTGCTGAGGGGCTTGGCTATGCTATTGATAAAATTGCTAAATTTCACTCTACCCCTGTCAGGGAAAGGCAGCATGGGGTTACTAATGTCCATGATATGAAATATTCTAGAATACGAGTTATATGGAACTGTGAGATGGCTATCATCGAGTATGACAATCACGCCTTGATTGGCCCCGTTCAATAGTACTCGAGCTTCACAACAAGATATTTGATCTAATTTCCGTCCTCCTCATGGCTAAGTTATCTGCAGGAACCCAGATGCCCGTCATCTCTTATGAGCTCACTATCCAGTTTGTAAAATCCTTGTGTCTTGTCCATAGGAATTACCCTAATCAGTTTTTCGAGTTCACCCGTGCATTAGAGGGTGTTACAATCGGGAGATTTCTGACAAGGACAGAGGAATGGCAAAATACAACGTTTTTCAACACTGATGTCAACCCTAAAAGCGACGTTCAATGAATCTTATGGTCCGTTTACAGATATATGCAATCAACCTTTATATATATCCAAATCAATTTAATGACACGCACTGAACATTTATAAAAGAGCCTCTGGAAACCTACGAACAATAATCTATTATTCTATGGGTGACTTCAATTCTAGACACCCCATCTGGTTTGATCCGACTACAAACTCAAACGGTTTCAGGCTCCACTCCATCATAGATGAAGATTCCCTTTTTATTCATAATTTTAAGACTTGCCGGAATTCAAGCATTATAGATCTTACGATATCAAATAAAAAAATCAATAAGTATCGTACAAAACTGGAGACAACTATATTGACAAACATTTCAGACCATGTTGCAATAGCCTTTGATATATATTATGAATTTGACAGGCAAAGGATGGTTCAAAGCTTACATGAAAATTTATAGAAAAAGAAGCTGATTGGGAAAATTTTATCAAAAAATATCAATACAAGACTTTGAAAATATTATCACCAAGATAAATCGCGTGTCCAATATCAAAGATATTGACAACATTTTAAAGACATTCAGCCAAATAATTAAAGAGGCAGCTTATCTGTCACTAAATGTCAAGACAAGCAGTAGAAATCATAAAACCAATACATACTGGTGGAATGCTCCTTTTGGCCATCAAGATGTGTCTTTGATCTCGGATTTTAGGGCTATAGTCCTTGCTTATAAATATCCTATTATCCCCGAGTCTGCCTTAGTACCTGAATATTTTTGTTCTAATAGTTTGCTTCGGTATTTAAACTATGTCAGGGGCACCAGGTCTTCTTGAGAGACGGTGGCAGCGTGTTATCTCCAATTCCTCTGTAATTAGCAATTTTTCTTTAATTATTAAAAATTAGCCAAAACCTAAATATATCTTTATTGATTTAGACTGACCTAATATTATTTAGTTTTACAGTAATTATACTCCACCTCTTAGCCAAATACAGGAGTCAAATTATAAACCTCCAAACATTATTAGTATACACTGATCCTAGAGTGTTGAATATGGACATTCTATCCCAAAAAATAAATGGTCTACAGGGCTCAAGTGCCATCCTAACAGACAGGCACAACTTCAATAATATTTGTGTTATACACTTAGTAATACTTGTATGTCATACCTGCATAACAAGCAAAATATTCCTATTAAGATCAATAATAATATAATAATGCCGGTTAATCAAGCAAAAATATTTGGAATGACATTTTCAAATCATAAAAGAAAAAAAAACTTCACACCTCATGTTAATGATATCCTATGTAAAGCAGGACGAATGAAAAATTAATTATGTTCACTAAGCGACAATATGTGGGGTTTGAATACTCAAAGGAGGTTAACTTTATACAAACAATCATAAGGCCAGTACTTACATCTGGTTCAGAAATCTGGTGTGAATTTTTAAACAATCGTGTAAACAAAAACTGAATTCTATGCAGTATCAGATCATTTTATGGATAGTTAGAGCATACAAAACCACTTCATAAAACTGTGTACATAGTTTAGCAAAATTCCAACTCCTAACAGATTATATAGAATCCAGAAAAATCAATTATGATCTAGCTCAACTATCAACAGAAGATTTAATTACTAATGAACCCCATTCTCAAAGTATAGTCAAGTCGTTTTTAGAGTAAAAAATAAATGCAATTTTTGTCAATACAAATGAAATCTTTAGATGTTTTTTTTTGTGTTTGGAATTCCAAGTTTTTTCCATCAGATTTTTATAATATCCAATTTAGCACTGATCATGGAAATTTTGGGAAATATTTGGCAACTATCGGCGCGGTGAAGGAACTGGGATGCTTCTGCGGAGGAGAAATTCAAGACTCGAAACATCTACTTCTGGAATGCACGATTTTTCGGGATTATAGGGAAAGCAATTTTATTTGCATCGTATAGTTATATTAATTCGTAGATGAGAAAAAAAAAACATATAAACATTTTAATCAATTTTGTAGATATATATACAACTATCTTTTGAACTGGGAAAGAGAGGGAAGGAAATTTTGAGGAAATTGCTTTTGTATGTTTGTCTTTTTTCTCCTTGTATATAGCCAATTTGATATGATGTTAGAAATGTATTGACGCAAATATCCCTGAGTTTAGGATATCGCGTTATAGATTAATAAAGTTAAAGTTAATTGTCTAGTTTTATGACAAAAGAAAAAATATAATTTTTCTCGAAGCTATTTTTAAAATATAATTTTGCGAATATTTTAGTTTAATATATGATGTTGAAAATTATTCAACCGCCTATATTTTAACATTTTTCATAAGAGAACCTAATTGAAAAACACTGCTCTAGCGCCTTAGTCAAATGGAGCAAACAATGCAGCAGTTAACTACAAAACGTGTTCAGCGTTTATTTTACTAGCATATTAATAAAGTTCGAAAATTCTTATATTTAAAACTTACCAGCTTGGCTCTGAAAATGTAGCCCTGTCGTTCTGGATTGGCCTTTTTTTTCTAATTTATCTTTTTTTCTTCTTATTTTAAGGTTGACATATCTATGAAGCAGAAATATGTGAATTTACAAAATTTTAATAGACATATATATGTGTACAACTCTCGAATTCCATTTGATAATGAAGCTTTATAAGAAACTTAATATTCACAATTTATTTTTTCAGCGATGTAAAACAAAAAATATTCAAATATTTTGAATAATT
Organism: Cordylochernes scorpioides; assembly: GCA_030710605.1. NCBI lineage: Eukaryota > Metazoa > Arthropoda > Arachnida > Pseudoscorpiones > Chernetidae > Cordylochernes > Cordylochernes scorpioides. The sequence goes on along the minus strand of CP092863.1, from coordinate 170,410,220 downwards.
AGCAATGGAAAATTTGAAATTTTCATATGCCAAACGATAAGAAATGAAAATTCTAAATTCGTTGAAAATTAATGATGTAAGATGAACTAACCGTGTCAAAACTTCGGAAATGTGGAATAGAATTTTGAAAATTTCAAACGTCTATAGGCAATAAAAGAGAAAGCATAGTGAGTCAAAAGGCTAGTCAGTTAAAATGGCGAAAGCTGATACCATCGCAGCAAGGCCATCTCAACAACCAAGGAGAAAACAACCGATCCTGTGATAGATTAAAGACAGCTGACAGCAGAAAGCTCTGGTCAAGGCGAAGTCGGCAGGCTTAACAGTTGATCAATGTTACTTCGTTGAATAGAGAGTAGACTCCTATTCATTCCATTACAGAAAGACACTTGAAGATAGGTTTGAGCAAGTCTAAGTGTCTACTAGCTCATAAGGATACTAGATTCTGTTTGGGCTGTCCAAAGTTGAGATAGAAGAAGTGTCTTACCATCAGCAACATACTCCTCAAAGCATTCGCTAAATAAAAAATACAAAAGATATCGGCATTCAGAACCTGCCCGTCTCTGTGAAAGCTATCATAGCTGCACTGCGGCCATTTTGTCTCTCTGGCATACGTGGCCGTGAGTTACTAGTTGCATGATGAGCTTCCTTTGCTCATAGTTTTTTTTTCTCTTGGAAGGAATGCTTTTTTCAACGCCATAGCTCTAATTAACGAGTTAGGCTATAAACTAACTTTCCCATTTTACTTTCTTACTTTGGCTTATATTGTAAAAGGTAAATTTGGCCTGACATTTAGAATGCGGAATTACCTCTAATTAAATTATTATATTTAGAAGTAAAAGAGAGAAAAGGAAATCCGTTTAAAACGCCTAATTAAAATTCTTCGCCCACTTTTGCACGTGACTATCATGGAATTACAGGTGGCTAAGAAAGAAAATGTATAGATTTCATAAATGTTGTGAAAAAGGTGAGCGTTCATAAATTAATAAGGAGAGAAAAACATATCTTTTTATTTATACTCCTATAAAAGGTATCTCTACAAAATATGAAGGTACATCTAAAAATCTAGATCAATAGAACATTTAAAAATTCCTTTAAATGATTCATTTCAAAATTCAATTTTAATACCTTAAAATAATGAAATGAAATTAATACTAAATAAACCAATACTAAAACGAATAGGCTAATTATACCCTCTAGGCTTCAAACTAATTTTTATTATTAAAATGAGAGACAGTATATTACATATATTGGTGATCAAATAATATTCCGTTTATTCCAAGATAATGACCTTGTTCTCTTTTATTCAGACTATAGCAGCAAGGAATATAGAATATTTAAAAAAAAAAACTTTTAAATGTAAATAGATTCTAGAGAGAGAGAGAGAGATTTCTTCTTGTGGAAAAAAAATTGAAAATAAATATTAAGGCATATTTTAAGTTTTGCATAAAATTAATTTATATTCAAAATTAAGTATTCTTATATTATAACCTGACATCACCCAAAATTCATATAAATATGTAAGCCATTTATATTTTATATGCCAACCTACACACTAATATAAATAGACTATTTCGACCCACTCCATTTATCTAAACGAAATATTATTGAATCTTCTTATATATAAAATTCAATGTCTGTTGTCTGTGTCGCGATAAACTCAAAAACTACAGAACCAATTGGTACCAAATTTTGCATGTCGCTTTTTATAAACCCGAGGAAAATTTTCGACTACATTTTGACTATTGATTTTTTTTTCAATAGAGGAAATTATTTTTAACGCGGAGTAAATACGAGGCGAAGTAACAACACCAGGCCAATTAAGCGACCAATAGCTTTCTGCATTTTTTTTTTCAAGTTGCTTGCCTACCTTTTTAAATCTTTTTATACGAGTGTTACTTTTTTTACATAAGTACATAAGTATTGAGAAATAAATTTATATTACTGAGTGACGGTAAGTGCACACAATGCAATTTTTAAAAACTTTACAAAATTATCGTTACTGTATGTAAATAGTTGCTTTCGTATTTTTTATTAATTTTTGTTCTGGCCTTTATTTTTTATTCTTTTTTTAAAAATCGTTTAAAATGCAGTCGCAGTCATTAGCAAAACACATATGTTCGCCTAATTACCATGTGTTCTTATTTTAAACAGAAAAAAATATTTACATGCCAGTATTTTGTATTATTTTTTCTTATTACTGAGAAGATGGGTATCGCAGTCAAGATCCATCGCAGTCACTCACTCAACTCGGGAAATTTCAAGGGTTAATGCACTGGGGCGGGTACCTCGGGGGTTGGGTGGAAAAGTTGCCATCTATTTAAACTATATTGATTTTGAAACAATTAAATGGATTGCAAAAAAATAATTAAATAAAATACTCAAACACTAATATACTACAATTTTTTGCCATCACACACACTTTTTGCCTGTGTTTTATGTGTTACTTCTGTATTGCTATTCTATGGCACTTCTACTATTTATTATTGATGTACTTACAGTATGAAAGAAATTCACTCGGGGGAATTCTGGGGCGAAGCCGGTTCATTCGTCTAGTATTCTATATTTTGAGTTATTTAAACGCCTGGAGCAAATAAAAAAGAAAAGCACGAGATCATAAGGCGAAAAGTTTCTTTCAAAGTTTTTTAAATTATTATTTTGCAGAAATTTCGAACATTACTGTCTTTCCACAGGAGAAAAATAGAAAACGTATAAAGAGATGAATTGTTTATATACATATTTGCATATTTACATATAATAGAAGATAGAAGATTTCCATTTTAAGAAAAAGGAAAACGACAGAAATATATAAGAGTATATATATAAAATTGTATTAAGTAGAAAATGAACTATGGAGAAAATTATACAATAACGAAATTTTTGTTGTATAATTAAATATAATTCAATGAAGGCTGTGACAGAAACTAGAAAGCTATGTGTTAAACTATTAATGGAATATATTAATAATCCATAGTTAATTTTCTACTAAATACACTTTTACATATATACTCATATATATTTCTGTCGTTCTCCTTTTTCATTAAATACAAATATCCTAATATATGTAAATATGAAGATATGTATATAAACAGTTCATCTTCTCATACGTTTTCTATTTTTATCCTGTGGGAGGGCAATAATGCTGGAAATCCCGGCAAAATAAAAATAACATTTCACCTTATTATCTCGCGCTTTTTTATGAATATTCTGTGAAAATATAATCCTCCGAAAATATTTCAAAATATATATATATATGATTCTTTATAATATAGTCCATCCAAACAATGCTCCAATCTTTATACTATAAATATGTTTCTATGCCTATTTCAAAAGGTGATATAGATATAAAAAATATTTGACGAATTCCCAAAACAATATCTCTTTAAGTACTGTTTATAAGTTCTTCTTATTCTTCTTTCTTATCTTCACTCAATCATAATAGGGTACCAAGTTGTGACCCTTGATGGTGTCTGTTTGACAACCATCATGACTGGGTGAAGTAGAATGCGTCTGCCTTTGTCATTAAGACTGGGAGCACTACTAAGTGGCAGGCCGGCTTAGCTCCAAAAGAAATGGCCGCCTCTGACATGAGGAACAGACGTCATGTGCAGCCGCTCCTAACATGGAGTACAAACACTGCTCATCCTGTATCCCTGGATTAGGAGCCCTAACAGGGTACTATCAGCCGGGCCAGCTGAGCCCAGGTTTTTTAGTGAGCTTTTTACTGCTCCCCCTCCTCCTTTTTCATCCGGGCTTGGGACCGACAAAGGCGGAGTTTTAAGTTTCTATCTAGATACTGTAAGTTTTATCAACCACTATGTGTAAAGCAGAATGCAATGCTACCTTGAAATGAGTTAATAATAATATGGTTGTTGAGATGTTTTAACAAAATAATACCAATCATTTTTCATAAATAGGCATATGGAAGGTGTTAAATAAGATTATAAGGATTGTTTAATTAAATACCATCCTGAAATAGTTATCTTGTGGACTAATGATTTTTAATTATTTGCTTAAAATATTTGATCTCTAAATTGCCTTCACTATTTCCCGAAACCAATCCCTGGATAAATTTTTGAAAGCTTTTATTTAACTTGCTTCCCTGTCTGTCTGTCCACAAATCTTGTAATCGATTTTTAATATACTTAAAATATTTTTTATTCTGTCATTGAGCAATTAAATTGTATCTGAGTGAAAATAAAAGCGGCGGGGGACGATCATTATGAATTTCGAACCTAATGTGATTTAATATGTAGAAATTGATTAGCGATTTTTATAAGTGTTTGCTATATTTTTACCTCTTCTCTATATATGATGGTCCCCCGCCGCTTTTATTTTCACTTAGATACATCTAATTTCTCAATGACAGAAGGTACAATATTTTATTTTTTTCCTTTTTAAAATCCTTTTACATTTTAGCATTTAAATAAAAGATTTTTTTAAAATGTATTTTCATTTGTTAATTATTACAATTAATATGATACAAGAGATTATAAGAATATCGAGTTGAAATTAGAAATATATTTCATTAATGGGGTATGGGTAAAAAATGGGTTTCTCTCTCTATATAATATATATATACAACAACAACAACAAAAGCCTTTATTTAGGGCATTCCGCCCCATATAGGATTCGCCGTATTTGCACATCAACAAGAGGAGAGGGAAGAGGAAACATTTACAACAAAATAAGGTTTGTCTCACATTCAGTTACCTATTTACAGATAGGTCATCCTCCAGTATCCTTTGCCCTGCATTCTTTCTCATGCGCCCAGCTTCTGTGCAGAACTTAAAGTATCTAACAATCAGTAATTCATCATTCAGAGCTGAAGAGAGAAGTTGACATATGCGATGGTATCTAAATTGACCTGAGTTAGGGCTTGGGAAAATTTCAGTACGTTTTTCTGTTAAGAGAGGGCATTGGAAGAAATAGTGAACTAAATTATCATCCATGAGATCCTTACAAAGTAAACAGTTCCGGCCATTTTCTTTCCAGAAGTCTCTTCTTTCTTCCCTGAAAAATTGCCATAAAACTCTATGTTGTGCAACTAGTCTTTTGTTGGGAAGCGAGATATTTAATCGTAGGTATTCCTCTGTCATGAATGATTCACTCAAAAATATTATATATATATATATATACGTTTTTATGCGAATATATAAAAATATTTTAGAAGAAACCATAAAATTCGTATAATCACGTTTAAAACAACATTATTCTATCTTAAAAACGTCATATATCGATGTTGTCTTACCTCGGCAACCATAACTATAGAAGTGAAGATATAGTCGGTAAATAGCAGCAAGCTTGTAATGGCATAAAGCTCACCTTACAGAATTATCATTCATCCACTCTGTGTTCAACGTTATTCCTACCAAGTTTATATATTAATGGACATTTTTCCGAGAGGATATTGATCTAAAGTGACAAAGGTCGCCTCTCCCGTCAAAATAGACGTCTAAAACCAGACGCCATCTATTGACCGTCGCCGCAAACTAGCGGCCTCGGGTCGGTGACAAAGCCACAACACCAGCTTTGGAAAACTGAAAAGCGTCTACTTAGAGATCATGTTTTTGGGCTAATGGCCCTCGTCAGCCTAGGGCGGACTTTATTCCATGAAATCCACACGGGATCTAATGGAATCTTGACAATCTGCCAGAGAGGTGTTTGGCTGGCAAAGTGGCTAGGCCAAATCTATGGCTAAAATATAGATGGAAATTTTGACGGAAGGATATAGATCTAAAGAGAGACCATGGTTTCGGGCTAATGGTCCTCGTCAGCCTAGGGCGGACTTTATTCCATGAGATCCACACGGGATCTGCCAAAAAGGTGTTCAGCTGGCTAAGGCCAATAGAAGGTGTCTGGTTTTGACGTCTATTTTGACGGGAGAGGCAACCTTTGTCTCTTCAGTTTATATATTACCAACTAAAAATCTAATTAAACTTCACTAATATTGGGTTTTGAATGTCTAATCTTCCAGAACTAGAGAAAGCGGGAAAACATTGAATACAAGGATCTTTTTATGTTTATAAACAGTGAGGACTATTTAAATTTGAGGAAATTATGTAAATATATCTATGATTTTCTCTCTTGGTTAAAAAAACCTTAATTGCTAACTATGTATATATTTGTATTTATTTTATTGGTTGTTTTGGTTTCAATTGTTTATATAAAATATTTCTCTGTTTTCAGTGTCATTGCTTGACGCAAGCATCCCTTATCGGGATATCGCGTCTGATTTGATGATAATGAATAATAAATATTGGGCGCTTTTAAATATATTCATCGTGAATGTTCTGAAACACGAAGCAAATAATACTTTCTTAAGCTTTTTTCCCCAAGAAATCCCTAAATACTTTCGTCCAAATTTTTATAATACTCAATTTGTCACAAACCACGGAAATTTCAAAAGTTTTTAAAATAGAATAAAGGCAGTGGAGGATTCAAGTTGCTTTTGTGGTATTGAGGAACAAACCTTAAGACATCTACTGATCGATTGCCCAGCTTTTCATGATTATAGAATGAAAAATGAACTAGTTGTTTGTGAACTTAACGATTTGATTTCCGATAAAAAAATTATATTTAAAGTTCAATTCATTTTGTAAATACATTCTAAACCTTCTAAAAAATCTGGATCTCTAATATTTTCATGCGTTGAATAATGTAAATAACTTATGTAAATAAACTTTTCTCCTTGTTTGGCGCAAGTATCCCTTGCGGGATATAGCGCTTTGGAAATAAAATAATTGTAATTGTAAACGTGAAATTGTATTTATTTAGTATTCCTGAAATATATATTCGTCAATCTGATATTTATTTTAGAAGCGTTTATAAATCTGTTCGATATCAGAGAGATGTTGTTCAACACTTATTAATTCCTTGAAATTTCTCAGAAATAAATATGGAATAGTGAAATAAACTAAAATAAAGTAGAGGCATTTGAGACAAATGATTTCCCATCGATTTTAAAACATTATAATAATTATTATTATATTTATTTATATATATAAATTATTAATTTATTATAATTATTGATATAATTATTGACTGCCTATTTTTTTCAGGGATTTGAAAAATTAGAAAAGTATTTTTTTTTAATGGACATATTACACTCATAATATTTTTCAGAATTGGTCGATTCATATTTTGATAGAAATTACTTGCCATTGGCCGCAGCCTTGCATAAAATTGACATGGACCCAGAACAGCAGCTTTACACACCCAATATAGTGGACATTGCGACTACTGTAATAGAGATGTATGAAGATATCTGAGGTTCTTGGACACGACAACAACAATTACTTGCCACCAATATATTGCTCTGTTTAATCTGCTTGTAGGAAGCAAATATGCAAACATTATTTTAAGAAAGGCTTCAAAATTAACTTGATAAAAAAACGGTCATAACATATTAGTATTTTCTAAATATAAAAATAAATTTCATATGGGCAAGAAGTAGAAATACAAAATAGAGGTGGCCGAATGAGCTTCATATTTGTCAATATATTCAACTAGACGGGTGACCCGGGCTTCGCCCCGGGATTGACCCGTGTGCATATCTACCCGAGTGATATATATTTAGATATGATATTTTAAAAATAATTGTTTGTTATTAGCATTATCTATTTGTTTGCATCAGCATATTGTATGTATACATAAAGTATATGTATATATATACACCTTAATAGTACAAAAGCTGCATACCTATACTTTCGATATTTGCGGACCTATAATGAGGTATTGTTAACAATAGATTATTTAAGAAGCGACCCGCTCCAACACAATAGTTACAAAAACAACAGAGCGAGTTCATGATGGGGGGGGGGGGGGGGGGGGGGGGCAAAGGTGGCGTGATCGTAGCCAACCAATAGGAGAACGCCATTCCAAAAAAAAAAGCAAACGGTGACAGAGACGAAAACTGATTAAGAGATTAGGAATGACGCTCGTAACTGTATATAGAATATATATGCGAGCAATAGTTACCCAGAAATTATTTCAATTATTCAATTTTCAATTATTCTGTATATATATCATTTAGAGATTGTAGATAGAATATCAGCCCGTTAAAGAACAGTATATTTGCTCGAAAGCTTGCAAATTTAAATAAAAAGAAACTTTTTACCTGATATTAATATTTACTTTTTCAAATATTTAATATATATATTAATATATTATATTTTATGCTAAAAACTGATTTTAATTTTATATTTTAAAAGAATTTTCATTTTTTAATCTCAATAATAACAAATATAAGATCAAAAATAATAATAATATCTAATATATTTTTCGAAACGTCGAAATTACATATAAAATAAAATGTTTCGGTAATTTTTAGTTACTTAAAGACTACTGTTGTTTTTTGTTCATTCAATGACATAGGTAGTTTTTTTTATTTATGTCAGAACTGTGTGTAGAGCAGTTAGTTACTTTCTGACTGCTGTAGTTCCTTAGTTACTCCTTGACTGCTTAAAGTTAATTTATAATTATATAAAATGAAAGGACTTAAAAGCACGAATGTTTCTTTTATACATAATACAAACCTCTACTCCCCTTACTGCGATGAAAAAATATATTGGGAGGGCTTGGCTCATCAGTGGTGAACCCTCCCAGCGGTTTCGCCAATTTAATCCACTAGACCGCTTCTCAGAGCTCTAATACTGTATTGGACGTAACAATTTATTCCGCCTTCTACATGCTAACAGGTAAGCATTTTAAGGCTCAACTCAAATACTGTATTGGACGATTCTGCTTATATACGCAGCACTGAAGGATGGAATCTCAGAAATGGTTTTCAAGTAAACTATGGACATAAGCTTATAGGACAGTAGAATAACATTTAAATATTTGCATCGAACGATGCTCTTCCGCAAACAATAAAGACAAGGCCAGTTAGGCATAAATTAACAAAAAGCAATAACGCGCCATCTATACATATAAAATGAAAGGACTCAAAAGCACGAATGTTTTCATTTCAAGCACATTCGTGCTTTATATGTATAGATGGCGCGTTATTGCTTAACGTTATTTTATAATTAATACGTGTAACGCATTCAACTTGAGGGGCTTTCCATTTCTCGCTGCCTTGACGGTCGCATAGTTCTCTACCTGAACATTTTTTTTTCCTTTCTGGTGTTTCATGTTATATTCTAAAGATTCTCTGTGTATATGAGGTTATATTTTATCTCTTACTATATACGATCTATTACTATATATAACTAGACGGGTGACCCGGGCTTCGCCCCGGGATTGACCCGTGTGCATATCTACCCGATTGATATATATTTAGATAAGATTTTTTTATAATTGTTTGTTATTAGCATTATCTATTTGTTTGCATCAGCATAATTTAATCTAATCTTTGATAGAGGGCCGCTGTTCGTGAGCTAAGTAGAATAATTTGAATATATAGTTTTAATAATTGATTTATATATATTTTTTAAAATAGCCCATCGTCTTCCCCGTAGTTTCTTACCTATGTATGGAAATTTTGGTTTGAATTAGTGAACTACTGCGAATTTGTATACCGGACATTCAAACAAACAAACATACAAACATTGATTTATATATATATAATGTATAACTAATTTTATTTCTTATTAAATACTATGTACTATATTACAATGAACTATATACTCGAATATGTGTGTGTGAAAAATAATTGAAAATAATTTTAAAAATAGAAAAGGTCAGGTGTTGGTATTAAAATCAGAAAAGTCATATCCTGACCAAAAGCACATGAGCTTTACATTTTTATATATTTTTTTCACATGTTTAACGTATTCACTCAAGTTTGGCCTTAAATACCCATTTCTTGATTTCTCAAGAAGCCTCTGCAATCAAAACATTTTTGATCACAGTGGTGCAGCCAGTGATGCGCTGACGAGCGCCAACAGCCCAAAACACGTTCGCGGTTGGCTTTTCTTGATTTCTCAAGAAAATGAGTTGGCCAAATATCAGGGAACAGAGTAAATTATACGCTTAGTTGATTTTTATTCCAATAGATGGCGCTCTACATCTAAACATCTCATGTGCTTGTGGTCAGGTTATGCCTTTTTTGATTTTAATATCTATATTCTATAAGACATCTTAACTATCTGACATCGTTAAGCATAAATCTGCTGAAATATTATTTTCCTAATTTACAAGAATGCAATCAACATTGTATGATGTAAAGGTAATTAAAAGACATATATATACAATATTAACCTAAATTTTCAATATTTGAAATAAAAAATAGTAAATATTCTAATATATGAAAAGTTGCATATATAACTAGCATATAGTTTTTATATTTCAAAAATAAGTAAGAAAATAACGAAGTTGTTTGCAAAACATATTTTAGAGAAATGTGTGTCTGAAATATAAATATAGAATAATATATATTACGTACAATATTTTCAAATAAAATCAATAGAAAAAAATGGGTATTTTAATTCTATCTCCAGGTATACGTGTGTCAGAACAGTTCGTCTAAGGCATGCGTGTTCTCGAGCGAAGATTAAAACATTCCTCTAGCCGTTACAATTTTTTCTTTAGTCTATATAATCAAAGTATATCTATTTCTAATTCTCTTTATCTTTCTCTTCAATCATCAAATACAATACAGCCATAACCTGATTACGGCAAAAATAAATTATGGATTCATATTTTGAGTTTAATGAAGAATATATAAGCTCATTTAAGAAATTTAGTCTTAGTTAATAGTTAATTAAGAAAAGGCTTCTCCTTATCGTGCAACTGAAAGTTGCTAATGGCTTGCGCCATCTATCGGAATAAATATCAACTATTCTCGTTGATTTTCAATTATTCCAGAATTGGCCATTAATAGTTAATGTATGCTGAAGTATGCTGACTTTTTCTGAGTCAATATCAATGGCTTTTAAAGAATGAAAAGTGATCAAAGAGTAATTTAGTTGTTTTACCAATGTAGATGACCAATCACAATTTAGCCATGATGATAATGTAGTCAGTTAGCCGGGGCTCAGAGGTCATCATCATATTTTGATCTCGCCTGAAATACAAATAACATATTTACACTAAATAAAATCTAAACATAAATAGATGGGAAAAGAAAACATTCAGACACGAATGTTTCCTTTATACATTTATCAATCTTTCATTTGTTATATTTAGATGGCATGTTATTGCTTTGTATTAAGATGTCACTTTATTAACAACGATGAATATTTTATTCATTGAATTGGTCCATTCACTTTGACAAATAACCATTTCTTTGGCCAATTCGAAAGATATTAATTTATTTTAGATATACAAGGTATGATGAAAAAGGTTCGGGGAATTAGTCAAAATACATTTTTGAAAGAGTTTTCGAAATATAAAAAAATATCATCATAATCACCAGACCTCGTTCTACTACAACGTTTGATCAATAATTTTCAGGAATGAGACTGGATCACGTAAAATATTCAAAATAATGAAATAATTTTATAAGGACCTTATAGATAAAACATTTATCAACACGTAGAAATAAAAATTGATCACATAGACGCACGCGCTCATTTTTATCGAATTTATAAGCTCGAGTATATCAGAACATTTTCGAATTTCAGTATGGACGGTATTGAAAAACAGCGAGTCTGCATAGGGTTTTGCTTTAAATTAGGGATAACAGCCCTAGAATCATTTAAAATCTTGAAGCAAGCTTTTAAAGAAGATGTCCTATCACAATCGAGGACATTTGAATGGTTTTCACGATTAAAAGCTGGTCGAATAAGCAAGAGAAAGCAAGGATGTTCAAATCGAAGCTTAAGTGTCTTCTTATCACTTATTTGATGTAAAGGGATTGGTACACTATGAATTCGTGCCCGAGTGTCAGACCATTAATCAATATTACTATCTTGATGTATTGCGACGTTTAAGAGAGCCTGTGCGTCAGAAAAGACCCAAAAAATGGCATCAGAAAAATTGGCTCTTGCATCATGACAACGCACGGCCACATACGGCTGTCACTGTACCACTCTATTTGGCTAAACACGGAATTGCTTTACTACCCCAGCCACCCTATTCTCCTGACTTGCTCCCAACGACTTTTTCCTTTACCCTAAAATTAAAAGAGTCTTAAAAGGACCTCGATTTGACTCAATACCTGAAATAAAGGAGAATTCGAAGAATATTTTGAAAAGCCTGAAAGATGAGGATTTTCAGAGGTGTTTTGATATCTGGAAAAAAAGATGGAACAAGTGTATAGATAGTGACTGTCTTTATTTTGAAAATTTTAAAATAAAACTTTATTATACTTTTGTATTTCTTTAAATATTTAGCATTCCTGTAAATTATTGATCACACTATGTATAAAATATTTATATCTTTTCGATATCTCAATTATTAAGAATTTTATAAGCATTTTTTAAAGAAAAGAAGCAAAGGGGCGGCGTTTTTTTTTACAGTGGATCTTAAAAGTGAACAAAGGGTATGCATGAAGTATGCATTACCCCCGTACAGAATAGAGCATTACCTGAAACTACTGTCTATAGGAGGACGTTCTGAAGTTTCCAAAGTTTGTGTACTATATATGTCACCAACCAGTCTGCTTGATGACAGAGATTACATAGATTTCGGGTCCATTTTAACGGGAGAGATGTCATTGAATTTTAATTCTAATTATTTATAAACTGCGTTATCAAATATTTGATTAAGTCAGTCGAAGCCTATTTACCTACTAGCATAAATTAATCATTACACATGTACAAAACTTGATTGATGCAAAGATCTCGCGCGGCCTATTATTCTATATACAGTTACGAGCGTCATTCCTCATCTCCTAATCAACAATCAGTCATCAGTTTTCATCTCTGTCACCGTTTGCTTTTTTTTGGAATGGCGCCCTCCTATTGGTTGGCTACGGTCACGCCACCTTTGCCCCCCCCACTCGCCTTTTCGTTTATGTAATTATTATGTTGGAGCGGGTCGCTCCTTAAATAAATGCATATATTAGTTAATAACCAAATGGAATCCTCTCTTTCTTTTTCCCTGTAAGAGACGCCTACGGAAACCAACAGTACATAGACAGATAAAGAACATAGGCTATAGTTATTAACTAATATATGCATTTATTTAAGGCGCCAATTTATAATTGTAACAAATAGTATTTGAATCAAAACATTCAATCGGGTAAAACACGGGCGTTGCCCGGGTCATTCGGCTAGTTATGTATAAAAAGGAATGTATTTCTGTCTGTCCTTTATGCCTGACCAACTCACTCGAATGATCGCCATGAAACTTTGGGAAGTTGCTTATAACACTACCGGAAAGTTTTCTGGTTTGAATTTGATTTGAAATACACTGCGTGACATTGAAAATGGAACACCAAGAAATAGTGGCCAGAAAATTATGCAAATTTCAGGGTAGACGCGCCTAACCGAGTTATGCAAATGATGTAAAATGCGCAGCTCTGGTGTGCACATGGAGTAGGATATAAGGGAAGGAACTTGCAGAAAGGACAGTATTCGTGTCGTTATTTCTTCAAGGAAAATCATTGTAGAAATTTTGTTCTTGTGTCAAAAGACACGTGTAATAACAGAGAATGCCAGGTCATCGTAAACGGAGGCAGTTCAAGCAGACAGACGCTTTTACGAGGGGCATGGTGATCGGACTGAAAAGGGCAGGTTGGTCCATACGTCAAATCGCAGCTGATACACACCTTGGTGCGTCCACGGTGCACCGACTGTGGAGAAGATGGTTGGAACAAAGAAATGTGGCAATTTATAGGAATGTCGGTGCAACCAGAGTGACGTCAGCACGTGTGGATCGGCGTATCCTTCGACAGGCAGTGGCGGCCCCACAAGCCACTTGTACCGCCATCCTGCAACATGTGCAAGACACCCTAGATCATTCCATCTCGACCAGAACCATTTCCCGTCGATTGGTTGCTAATGGCTTGCACTCATGCCGTCCGCTAAGAAGACTGCCATTGACCCCACCGAATAGGCGCCAACGTTTGGAATGGTGCCGGGCTAGATCGACGTGGATGACGGAATGGCACAGGGTCGTGTTCTCAGATGAGTCGCGTTTCTGCTTGTCCAGTGATAGTCGCCGTGTACGCGTGTGGCGTCGACGTGGAGAAAGGTCCAATCCGGCAGCAATTGTGGAACGCCCCACCGTGCGACAACGTGGAATCATGGTTTGGGGCGCAATCGCGTATGATTCCAGGTCACCTTTACTTCGTATTCAGGGCACTATGACGGCCCAACGATACGTTGATGATGTGCTGCGACCGGTGACACTCCCCTACCTTCAGGGGGTACCCAATGCCCTTTATCAGCAGGATAACGCCCGACCGCACACTGCTCGCATTAGCCAACAAGCTCTGCAAGATGTACAGATGCTTCCCTGGCCACCGTACTCTCCTGATCTCTCACCAATCGAGCACGTCTGGGACATCATTGGACGCCGTTTGCATGCCTTGCCACACCCGCGTTCAGAAGACGAACTGTGGCAAATGGTTGAGAGGGAATGGGGAGCCATCCCTCAGGACGCCATCCGTACTCTGATTGACTCTCTACCTAGACGTGTTGCTGCGTGCATCGCCGTCCGCGGTGGTCCTACTTGCTACTAAGCCGACGCCGTTCTCGCTCTGTATTATGACTATCATTTTGAAATAAAGATCACTTATTGTTCGTCCCTGTCTCTCTCTGTCTGCCGAGTTTCATCACTTTCTGGCCACTATTTCTTGGTGTTCCATTTTCAATGTCACGCAGTGTAAATATCCGCTGCAATTATATTTGCAAATTTTCCAATTTCACTCACAAGCAGCGCCTCTCGCGACATCTGAAGGTATCAGATTTGTAAATTTTTAAAATGCTAAAGATGTTCTAAATCTAATAAATTTAGAACTTAATATTAATAGCAATTATATTTAAGAGATGATTTATTAATACAATTTTCAAATGTCGTTGTAAAACTTGACATTTTTGTTATTATACATTTTAGGACAATATCTCTTATAGTTTATTACAATTTAATAAATATTTTCAAAAAATGATAAATGTGTTCCAAAAATATATATTAAAATATTTATCGTAAATATTGAGGCTGCCTGGCCGGCATTCATATTTCTTGAAAATGAAGATACTTCGGCAAGTAAATATTTTTATTACCTCGACGTTTCGACAAAATTCTTTTGTCCTCGTCAGGAGCTAACAAAAATTAAACATTCAGCAAGGCGTTAAAAATCTTTCTAAAGTTCCAAGGGCGTTCTCACGCGATATTCAAAATATTTGTACAACATCTAAAGCACGAGTCAAAAATAAATATTTAACTCACAAAAGACTATGATCTTTGAAATAAATTATAATATACATATATATAATGAGAAATTATAAAATTAAATATAAAAAAAAAATAATATTTACAAATATTTTCCTATAGTATATATAAATCGATATCTATTACTTACAATTTATACATATCCTTTTAACTACTTTTTAAATTTAAAAACGAATTGTATTGTAGTGGAATATCTTCAAATACATTTATACTTCTTGCCCCCATTTCCCGTGATACCCATCCCTCTAAAAATAATCTTTCCTTTTTAAATTTTATATTCCTATGAAATATCTCAATATCATTCCAATTTGGCCTATGTCCTGAATATAATGCATGCTTATTTTTTGTTTTCTCCTGACGAGGACAAAAGATCTTTGTCGAAACGTCGAGGTAATAAAACGATTTACTGGCCGAAGTATCTTCATTTTCAAGAAATTAAAATATTTGTTTGAAAAATTAGTAATCCATATATTCATTATTTATAAATGCTTATTTTGGATCATATATTTTATTTTCCAATATTTCGTATGGCACGCGCCAAACTTCTTCGGGGAACAAATTGTTTTGAGATGCTCTCGCGTATCAATTCACGAGTATGAACATAAAAAAATATATAATAATATAAAATAAAACACTAAAATAATTAATATATATAAAGAATAAATAAATATATAAATTTAAAATATAAGAATTGGAAATCAGTAAATTGATATATATATACTAGCGGATGCGCCCGGCTTCGCCCGGGTTTTACCCGAGTGAATGTTTGTCTAACGAACATTTGTTAAAACAATTCTCTATAAACTTATAAAACGTACTCGGCTTCGCCCGGGGTTTTACCCGAGTAAAGGTTTGTCTAGCGAACATTTGTTAAAACAATTCTCTAAAAACTAATTAAAAAAAAAAGATATATTTTGATAATTTGAAACTCGTAAATTTGAATCTCTCGATAAAGTGAACATTTTTTCCCGGTCCCTGTGTGCCGTGTCATCCTGAATTTTGTCTTTCCTAATTTTCTACATTAGAAAATCATAGTTTTATCTAGTGAACATTTTTTCCTGATCCCTTGAAAAATACTCGATAAGTTGAATAAAATCAATATTAATTGGTTCCCTCGGTAATTGGAAGTTAAAGGAATAGTATCTTCGCCTTGGAATTGTATCATTATTCTTGTCTCAAATAAATTGCCGTGTCATCCTGAGATAATCTTACTTTTGATAAATAATATTTAAGATAACAAACTTAGTGATAAGAAAACTTGTTATCATCGTCACAATGGGGGCGCTGCTTGATTGTTAAATCTACAAATCTGCAAATAACTCCAAGGATATTCAAGATATTCATGAAATTATTTTTCAAAAACCTTCCCGGTGATATACCTAATAATATCCCAAAATTCCACGGCGATTGGATGTATGGTTTGTGAATCTATAGAGTACAGACAGACAGACATTCAATTTTATATATATAGATTTACTCTTCATTGTTGGCTTTTTATCTTACATTCATTCTTCATTGTTGGCTTTTTATATTACATTTACTATTCATTGTTGGCTTTTTATCTTACATTCACTCTTCATTGTTGGCTTTTTATCTTACATTCATTCTTCATTGTTGGCTTTTTATATCATATTTACTCTTCATTGTTGGCTTTTTATCTTACATTCATTCTTCATTGTTGGCTTTTTATATTATATTTACTCTTCATTGTTGGCTTTTTATCTTACATTTATTCTTCATTGTTGACTTTTTATATTATATTTACTCTTCATTGTTGGCTTTTTATCTTACATTTATTCTTCATTGTTGGCTTTTTATATTACACTAGCGGACGTACCCGGCTTCGCCCGAGGTTTTACCCGAGTAAAGGTTTGTCTAACGAACATTTGTTAAAACAATTCTCTATAAATTTATAAAAAAAAAAGATATATTTTGATAATTTGAAACTCGTAAATTTGAATCTCTCGATAAAGTGAACATTTTTCCCCGGTCCCTGTGTGCCGTGTCATCCTGAATTTTGTCTTTCATAATTTTCTACATTACAAAATCATCGTTTTATCTAGTGAACATATTTTCCCGGTCCCTTGAAAAATACTCGATAAGTTGAATAAAATCATGGTCGTGAATCTCTCGATAAAGTGATTATTTTTTCCCGGTCCCTGTGTGCCGTGTCATCCTGAATTTTGTCTTTCCTAATTTTCTACATTACAAAATCATCGTTTTATCTACATATTTTCCCGGTCCCTTGAAAAATACTCGATAAGTTGAATAAAATCATGGTCGTTTATGGAAGATGGACGTAGTTCCCGGAGGTCACCCGCTCCCCGCTTGCGAGTTAAAGCTACAAATCTGCAAATAACTCTAAGGATATTTAAGATATTCAAGAAATTATTTTTCGTAAACCTTTCCGGGGATATGCCTAATAATATCCCAAATTTTCACGGCGATTGGATGTATGGTTTTTGAATCCATAGAGGACACACACACAGACACACAGACATTCAATTTTATATATATAGATTTACTCTTTATTGTTGGCTTTTTATCTTACATTCATTCTTCATTGTTGACTTTTTATATCATATTTACTCTTCATTGTTGGGTTTTTATCTTACATTCATTCTTCATTGTTGGCTTTTTATATTATATTCTGACCAAAATCTATCTGTGAACTTCACACAGTGAACTTCACACAGACAGAATAAGGCAATTATATAAGTAGATTTACTCTTCTTTGTTGGCTTTTTATCTTACATTCATTCTTCATTGTTGGCTTTTTATATTACATTTACTATTCATTGTTGGCTTTTTATCTTACATTCACTTTTCATTGTTGGCTTTCATCTTACATTCATTCTTCATTGTTGGCTTTTTATATTACATTCACTCTTCATTGTTGGCTTTTTATCTTACATTCATTCTTCATTGTTGGCTTTTTATATTACATTTACTCTTCATTGTTGGCTTTTTATCTTACATTCACTCTTCATTGTTGGCTTTTTATATTATATTTTTAGACTGAGATTATTAGCTAGTATGTAAAAAAATTAACTCTGTTGAAATTTAATTTTGTTATTATATATAAATAAAATTAACTCTGTTGATTTTTTTTTGTATTTAATCGATAACAGCGAAGTTACGCATGTTAAAGTTAGGAGAAATATTTTGATGTTAAGCAAAACCTGCTCCATCTCGTTTTACATAAATGTTGAAAATTTGGTCGAAATTGATGCATTGTAACGAAAGTTTTTAGCGAACACCACTTATGAAATTTCCATTTTATTATTATAGATATATATAGTGGGCTATGAGGTTTTAAATTGTAAGTATACTTGAGGGATGTCTATTTTTCGGTTAATGCTGTTTTTATATTCTGTTGAGGTTCAGATTTCTAGAAAAAGGCTTGAATGTTTGTCCTTGATATTTTGATATACTATTTCAGTTGAGTCAAAATTTGGTAGGTGGTCCTGTTTCAGTGCGTGGTCTACTAAGAGGGAAAGAGGGCTATAGTTTTGAAGGGCTGTCCGTTGTTGATTGGTCCCCTATCTAGAGTTTTTCCTTCTCTCCTATGTATGTGGCTGGGCATGATCAGCACGGGATTCTGTAAATGAGGATCGATTTCTGACTATTGTTTGTGTTATGTTTGGTATCGGGATGGCGGAGAAGCGTTTTTAATTTCAATGGTGTCTGGTATATCGTCTTGATATTATACTTCTTGAGGGCTCTACTGATTCTTTCAATGCCGTAACTGTACGGAAGTGTGCAATATGATTTCTGAGATTGGCTATTGGAAGGAAGAATCAATGTTGATCTGTGGAATTGTCTTTTGATGAATTCTGTGGGGTAATTATTGCTTTGCCATTCATTTAGTAGTATCATTCTTTTTTTGTTGTACCTTTTTCCAGATTATTAGAGCAATAAGTAGAAATTCTTTTGAGAGGGTTTTTTGACAGATATTTTATGATTATTTATCTGAAATTCGAGTAACCACCTGTGTAAGTTGGCTTGTGGTAAATTCCTGTTTCTATTTTAGAGCTGTTTCTGGTGAGAATATATCCAAGACTGATAGAGCTTTTTTTTCTTATATTTCATGAGTAAATGTAAGAAACTGTTTTATATTGTTCAAGAAATTCAGAATGCTTGTTATATTGCTATTTTCGGTTATTTAGAGAATATCGTCAATGTATCTTTTCCAGAATGTGATTTCCAGTTTCTTCTTATCTATTATTAATTTGTCAATACTATTCATAAAAATGTTTGCCAGAGATAAAGATATTGGGTTGCCCATAGGGAGTTCTTTTATCTGCTTTAGTGTTGATTCTTGTAATTAAATTAGCTGAATGACAGGTATAGTTTGAGTAAGTCTATGAGGGCTTCCATTGGTATAGATAATGGTAGGTTGGGGTGGGCATTTAAAAATTCTGAAATTTCTGTGATAGCTTGATCATGTGTGAATGAAGTATATAGCGATTCTAGATCAAAGGAGACCAGGCGACTGTTTTCTGTTATTTGAGTCCTTTAGATTATTTCTTTAGCTCGTAATATGTTTGGTATCGGGATGGCGGAGAAGCGTTTTTAAATTCGATGGTATCTGGTATATCGTCTTGATGTTATACTTCTTGAGGGCTCTACTGATATTTCAATGCCGTAGCTGTATGGAAGTGTACAATATGATTTCTGAGATTGGCTATTGGAAGGAGGGATGAATGTTGATCTGTGGAATTGTCTTTTGATGAATTCTGTGGGGTTGGGAACAGTATGAGGTAATTCCTTTTGAAAAGGTGATATTTTTTAGGAAAGGTATTTTGACAAGGGGTATATGGGGGTACCGGCGTAGGATACTATAGGACGTAGTAGGCTGTTTGGTTTGTGTACCTTTGGTAGGCCATAAAATATGGGCAAGTTAGTGTTTGTTGCTTTTAGTTTGTCGAATGCTTTGCTATCCAATTTGTAATTATGTTTTATTTTGTTCAATTGTTTATTGAATTCTTTGATTATGTTTGCTAGAGGGTTATTAGGTAACAGTATATTTATATGTAAAAATTAATGATTATTTTAAAAATTATTTAAAACTAGAATATATTCAGTAGGGAGTGAGTGTTATCCATGAAAATAATATTCACCAAATGTTCGATAGGTAAACTTTCTCTTGGGTAAAAACCGTACGAAGCCGGCTACATTCGCTAGTTTAAAATATTAGGTAGCGCACTCTTTCAAATTAAGACAATTCAACTCTTTCTTTTTAAATGAACTTGATATATATGTTTCATTTCTACTCACCTTTAGAGAGCTTCTTCCAAACGAATAATAGTTACCTCGGTTTTTGTCTGGACAAAGGAATAAAATTAACATAAAATGAATTTTAATAAAGAAAACAGCATATATGGATCATAAAACATTAAGAAAACTATATCCAAGTAATGCATTAAAAAATAAAAAATACGACGCACCAGGTGCGTAGTTATCGTAGGTAGATGTGAATTTGCATGTATATCAAAAGAGACGATTCTGATACAAATAGTGAATCAATCAATAATTTGTTTCCCAATTCTTGCCTTTATGTATGCTTTTATTCGTCTTGCCATTGATTTATTCAGTTGGCAGGTGTCCTCTGCGGGAAATATTGTCAAATTCTCTCTAATTTCCGCGTTAGATCGTCAAGAGCCCGAGTTTATTGGAGGGACCTGTCGGTCAAACCCCCAAAGATTCTCAAATGGAGAGAGACCTTTCTGTAGTGTTGGACAATCACGAACACAATCAGTAGAAACTATTGTCGTGTGAGGTCTAGCATTTTCCTGCTGAAATGTAAGCTCAGGATACCGTGATATGAAGGGCTACACAACTAGGCATGGAATCTCATGGAACTACCGCAGATTGACGGCAAAAGAGACCTGGCTATTAAAAGAATGGCATTCCATACCACAACTCTAATTTTCTGGTGAGCATCGAACAATGCTCTTCCGTAAACAATAAGGACAAGGCCGGTTAGGCATAAATGAATTATAAGGCAATAAAAAACGTGCCATATATACATTAGAAATAAATAAATTAAAGCATTAATGGTTCTTTTACACATAACAACATTGTATGGATGTTTTAGAATAAATATTTTTGCAACAAAATCTATATAATTTTAAAAAGCTATCCTCGAATTGTATATATAAACAGTATTTTTATGTTATAAATATATATTTTTGACGAGAGAAGCGTGGACACGGGCGCCGCTTGGAAGCGCTGCATGAAGATAACTGACCAATGGGAACGGCCCACCTCAATCGTCAGTCTTCTTCCTTGTATATAACCAAAAGACTGCCTTTGTTCTACTGCTGTGTGCGGTTGTTATTCTTTTGTCAACATATGTATCTTTATATCTAATAATAATCATATATTTATAAAATCACTTATTTGGCTGTTCTCTTTGCAAGATCGACCCACAACAATTTTTTAAGCACGAATATTAATTTTCCAAATAAAACAAACTTTCTACTGTCCTCACTGCGATTAAAATATTGGGATGTTTTGGCTCATCAGTTTGGAACCCTCCAAGCGGTTTTGAAAAATAAATCCATTAATTAACCATTGATGAACTAATTCCTCCCATTATTTTTTCATCGCAGTAAGAACAGTAGAATTTATGTTTTATTTGGAAAAGAAGCTTTTGTGCTTAATGATTTTTTTATATGTAGGTGGCGCGTTATTGTGTCTTATGTTTTTATTATAATTTACTAGCGGATGTACCCGGCTTCGCCCGGGTTTTACCCGAGTAAAGGTTTGTCTAACGAATCTCTCGATAAAGTGAACATTTTTTCCCGGTCCCTTGAAATATACTCGATAATTTGAATAAAATCAATATGAATTGGTTCCCTCGGTAATGGGAAGTTAAAGGAATAGTATCTTGCCTTGGAATTGTATCATTATTCTTGTCATAAATAAATTGCCGTGTCATCCTGAATTTTGTCTTTCCTAATTTTCTTCATTACAAAATCATCGTATCATCATGATAATATTTAAAGCAGATTGTTGAATTAGAACAGATAAATAAGAATATTTATCTTGATTATTTTTAGGCGAAAAGTTATTTCAAAAATTTTATTTGCTAGAAACCTTCCCAGTACTATACTAAATAACTCCCCAAAGTTTCATGGCGTTCCAATGAGTGGTTTGGTCAGGCATAAAGGACACACACACATACATTCATTTTTATATATATATATTTTTTTCAGAATATCTATATAATTGAAACTAAATATCTAAAATATCGCGTTTTAAAATTAGCCTGAAATATTTTTAGAATATCAATATGCGTTTTTAAAAAGATAATTTATGCTGTGAGGCTTAAAGTCGATATATGATGCAATTGATATTATAATTTAAAAATTTTCAAAATGATATAATAAAATATTTAAATATAAATTTATTTTTCCCCCATCACACACTAAATATTTTCCCGATTTTCAAAATGGTATATATGCGGCGCACTCAAACAACGACAAAATATTGTAAGAAAATCATAATTACCTCTAACTTTATATAAAATGCGTGAAATGCATATAAACCTAATTTTATGTTTAATATTTTATATTAAAATATTAACACAATAGTTTAGAATTCCATTTAACAAAGCATTGCTATAATTATAATATATAAATTCTTTAAACAATGCTGTAAAATAAAAAAATAGAATACAATTTAAAAATGTTTTCGAAAAAATAAAATATATTAAATAATAAAATAGGAATTATAAACAATGAATATAACAAAGTATCGACTGAGTTTATACTTTTTTACAAAATGAATTATTTATTTTCAGGTATTTCTCACAAAATAAAGTTTTCAGAAAATTTACCATTTTGAATTTTACATAGACATTTGTGTGTAATTTCAATTAGATTTTTTTTATTTCATTAAGGACATTATAATATATGAAGGTCTTATACTTTATATACCCAGCGTTTTAAAGTTTAATAACGTGATTTTATAGTAGCGAATAAATATGTTAAGAGTCAATTTCGCGATATTTTAATTTTTTAAAGCGAAATTTGAAATTAACAAGGACATTTCAAAGTTGAATATCGAAGTTTTAAAGTTTTAAAACTATATTTTAACCTATAATAATATAACATTTTAAAGTTTTAAGCGACAATTCTATTTTCTTGACATTTTCGTAATTGAACCTCTTTTTTATATTTGCAAACTTTTAATACCTATATTTATTTTAATTAAAATGATTAATTTTTAATTGAAACAAAATATAGATATCAAATATTTGTGTGTGATTCAAAATATGCCTTTTAATTGAAGATCTATTTATGGATTGTTCTATTTTAAAAATTATTTTATTTTATAAAGTTATTTTTCAGTCATCGAAATTATTGAAACTTTGTTTAAAATCAAAATAATATTTTTTTATATTGAAATATTTTGCGTTTTTGATATATTAAAGACTATTTTGAATTTAATATAAGGTTAAGATAATATTTTAAACTTTAACAACACGGCACTTCATAATTTGATATTTAAGTTTTTTTAAGTTAAAAAACTAAAACATTTTAAAATTAAATAATTAATTTGAGAAAAATAATATTTTCGATTTCAATTGAATTTTCATATATAGACTATGCATTTTAAAGAAAACATTTTACACTTTAATGACAACATTTTACCCTTTAATGACAACATTTTGCGCACGTTTTAATAACATTATTTTACTTTAATAAAATATTTTACACTTTAATAACAAGCTTTTACACACACACACAATTTAATATATTTATTAGAATTAGTAAAGAAGAAATTATGCAAATATAATAAATTATGATTCACAGATTTTGGATATTAAATATTGTCAAGTAGCTCTGCAATCCCAGCCGCAGGAAGCTCCATGGGACACCTGTCAATCATCAATGGACTCCGGGAGGACGACCATAGGTGTGAGGGGTTCTCGGAATCTTATCAGAAAATAAGGAAAACGAAACGCCTCGGTGGCTGACCACTCTCATCTTTATTATTATCATTTTTACCTTGGGATAAGTTGTTATATTATCTGACTCTCTCTCCCTTTAAATACCTCATTTATATAATTTTATTGGAGCACTAAAAGGTAAATACCCTTTATAATAAATTAATTATTCCCAAATTTGTCCTTGCTTTATTTATCTCCGCGACATATTTTGGCGGAAACGCTGGGTAACGTGACGGAACTTCGAAGAAGTCGAGGTCTACAGGAACGTGAACCAATTTTTGAACTTTTGCCACAACGAATAAAAATGGAAGACGACCACAGACCTACTGTTAGCGGATCCTATCTCCCTTGTCAGCGCCAACGAGATCCATCTACCTTTTCTGGAGATGGAAATATAAACCCTGGACAATGGTTGAAGGAGTACGAGAGAGTGTCGAAGTACAACAGATGGGACGATACCATGAAGCTTGCCAACGTCGTATTTTACTTGAACGAAACTGCTGGAAAGTGGTTTGATAATAACGAAAAATCACTCAACTCGTGGAGAAGCTTTAAAGACGCATTCCGCGGTGTGTTCGGACTGCAGTAGGATTCTGCTCGAGGCGCCGAGGAAGTTCTGAAGTCAAGAGCACAGAAGGCCGAGGAATCCAGCGAGTCATATATCCAGGAGATTCTTAGTCTCTGCCACCAGGTGAACCCTCGCATGGAAGAAGGTGAGATAGTTGCTCACATTATAAAGGGAATTTCGGAGGACACATACCAGGTATTGGTGGCTAAAGACATACAGACGGTAGATGAAATCCTGAAGTTTTGCCGTCATCTGGCAACCGTCAAGAAGCTTTCAGAAGTTAGTATGAAGTAGAGCCCGTGGACCCGTCTCCCCGATCACGGAAAGCCAAGGATATCGTCCATGTCATTCGGAAGAAGCCCTACCTGGACCCTTAAGAACAACATTCCATTTTGCTAGGGAACACTAGCGGCGATAGACTTCCTTCCAGAACAAGGGCTGAGACAAGCTAATCAACGGGTCGCTGTTTTCTCTAAGGAGGGAGTAATGTCAAGTAGCTCTGCAACCCCAGCCACAGGAAGCTCCATGGGACACCTGTCAATCATCACTGGACTCCGGGGGGACAACCACAGGTGTGATGGGTTCTCGAAATCTTATCGGCAAATAAGGAAAACGATACGCCTCGGTGGCTGACCACTCTCATTATAATTATTAATTTTACCTTGGGATAAGTTGTTATTTTGTCTGACTCTCTCTCACTATAAATAACTCTTGTATATTGTAATGATTCCATATGCAAATTTTATTCTTAAAGAAAAAATGCAGCATATATGTAAATATGTATTAATTTTCTGATAGAAAATTAAATATGTAAAAATGATTGGATGTATATAGAGTGTAAGAGGAGAGTGAAAGTATCTTATTTATAGAAATAAATGGCTTATACCTTTAGTGTTCGTCAAGTGCTATTTTTGTTAGGTAGAGAACACAACATATATAATTTTATTGGGGAACTAAAAGGTATACACCATTTATAATATATTAAATATTCCCATATTTTCCCTTGCTTTATTTATCTCCGCGACAATATAGTTTAATCATTAAGTCAAAACAGCAAGCTAATTCTGTATTAAATAATACATTTAAGATATAATTTCAAAATTGTGTGTTATATATTTATATGTTAATCTGATTCATAAGAAGTTTATATATATATATATATATAATTAGATAGAATATAATAGGGGAAAAATCCTGAATAGCTTTGGCCGTTACGCGTCATAAGCTGGGTAGAAAAAGGAACAAGTAAAGAAAATGTTTTGTAGAAAAGATCAAAGACAGAACCATGATAACAATTTTCCAATAATTAAATATAAGCTAATGTGGATACATAAAATCTTATTTTTTCTTATTTCTTGAAGAAAGAAAATAAAATTTTGTGATTTTTTAATATTCAAATTTGTGATTTTTCAAAGCCAATATTATTGACAATTTAGGGTAAAAAAAAAGGGCGGGGAGGGCACAATATAAGATATTACATTAATTGAATAAACCTAAATATTTACTGATTATAGAGATGTGAAAAAATAGTACAAATGTAACATTGTACTGGGATAAGGTGCATAAATTAAGAAAAAGGCATCTCCTTATCGTGTAACTGAAAGTTGCTGATGGCTTGCGCCATCTATCGGAATAAATATCCACTATTCTCGTTGATTTTTAATTGGCCAATTCTGGAATAATTAAAAATCAACGAGAATAGTTGATATTTAATCCGATAGATGGCGCAAGCCATCAGCAACTTTCAGTTGCACGATAAGGAGATGCCTTTTTCTTAATTATAGAGATAATATTATAGATTAATTAACTTAAATAAGAGTAGAGAATGCAGCAAGAATAACAAAACCTAAAGGAGAAAGTCTTGCGCAGAGTCGATCAAATATGGTAAACCTATTATTACACAGAAATAATGAATAGTCACAAATATATTATCAACATTTAATAACAAAACATTTTTTAAATGGATTTTTTCTCTTTTCAAAAATACAAGTTATTGTATTTATCTTTTATAAAACAAACTTCTATTGCCCTTACTGCGATGTCTACTTTTAATTTGTTTTTATTCTCTATGCATATATGTGATATCTTGGGACCTCTGGGACCAGTGTTACCTGATGCTAGACGAACCTCGATGTCAACTCTACCGTACAGTCGTAGTGGAAGGCAACACAGCTGGGCCAAAGGTGAAATAAGCAAACAGAGATTCCACTAAGAAGCGTCTGACGTCAAGAAGGAATGGGATGAGGAGAATTCTGGCATGAAAGGGTTTACCTTTTTTCGGAGCGTCCGGTGGAGACTAATGCTGAAACAAAGACTAACTAAGGACTGACTAACTGAGGATCGGTACCTCCTTTTATAGCTGAGCGGGTCCGAACAGGTCACTGCTCTTTTCTGACGTAAACAGGGGGGGAGAGTTTTATCATCCAGGAGGGCCACGACCTCGTAAAAGTTGGAAGGGGTTTGCTAGGCCTTCTTTTCTATTCTCACCTAAGCCTGATTAGTTCTAACCTTAATTTTCTCCTGTTATTCTTCATTCCTTCTATCTGTACAGTTGCTATACTTTATTAGATTCTTACGCGGTACAGATTGATGTTAGTTGAGGCTTTCTATTTGCAGTAAATAAGAAGTTATATACAGTCACGTGGTGGAACATGTGGTAGTAGATATCTGGACTATTTACAACAATTCCATGGTCTTAAATCATCACATATATACACATATT
Source organism: Cordylochernes scorpioides (assembly GCA_030710605.1). Classification (NCBI taxonomy): domain Eukaryota; kingdom Metazoa; phylum Arthropoda; class Arachnida; order Pseudoscorpiones; family Chernetidae; genus Cordylochernes; species Cordylochernes scorpioides. The sequence goes on along the minus strand of CP092863.1, from coordinate 170,382,689 downwards.
AATTATAGTGTTTTATTAAAACTTTCATAACAATAAATACGCTTAATCTTCATACATGAAACCCGACTTGGACATAACCCTGCGGAAACTACTCTAAAGGTAATCAGCGCATGGGGGAAACGTAAGTATCGTAACTCTTGACGTGGGTTCTCAATGACAACCGGCGATATTTAGTGTAATTGTTGGACTATGATGTAGCTCTGAAACACTTTCCGAAGCCAAAATTACACTCAAAGAAGATATAATTTATTTTTTATGGCTAAGACTGGTCTCATCCAGCACAGTTTCCTGACTCCAGGCAACTATCATAGAAGATAGGTATTGGCAGCAAATTGATGTAATTCATCAAAGACTTTACGCATCTCTGTCCGATATTGATTGGCAGAAAATACGCCAATCCTTCTTCACAAAAACACCCGACCAACCATCTGAATAATGACATGCCAAGAGCTGAATGAAGTTGGCTATCAAACTTTTGATCACCCACCATACCTGCCCGACCTTTCATCTATCGACTACCACTTTTTCAACACCTCAGCCACTTTAGAGGCGAGAAATGCCTTATAAACTAAGGTGACACTGAAACGACCTTCAATTATTTAATCGCTCCAGAACTCCAGATTTTAAGTAACCGTAACAAACTGTTTTTTCATTGGAAAAAATGTATAGGATCCAACGCACTTTGTTCGATTAATGAAGGTTTAATTAAAATGAAATATTTCGCTTGAAAGTGTCTACCAAAGTTTTGTCTTCGTCAGGAGAAGTAAATAAAAATAAACATTTGGCAAGGCGCCTTGCCAAAGTGTCTATTTTTTATTTAAATATGAATGCCGGCCAGGCAGCCTCTATCTTTACGTAATATATATATATATATTTCTTTATTCTCTATACAAACATCTTTTAAATATAATTATAACACAAGTTTTGGCGAGCCATATAAAATGTAATATCACAAAGATATTTTAAAGGAACTTTTAAGCCTTAAAACTTCAAGAAATATAATAAGAGGTAATAAAGACAATATAAATCAGAAGATGACGCCAGTACACAACTAGTGGACTCCTCATTAGAACCTACAAGGGATAAGACGAAGCAATCCCTGATAATCCAGTCTTTAACAACTTTCTTTGTCGCCCCTTCACAATCCTCTACACTCGCTTTTAGAGAGTTTAAAACCTTTTAAAATGTTTTCTTATTTTTTGTTCCAAATTGAGATTCTACCCTTTGTGCAGAAGATTAAATAGCGTTATAAATAGTTATTAAGTTAGAAAATCGGATATAAAACAGTATAAATCTCTAAATAATCCCTAATATATATATATATTAGGTCAGGAAATGCCTTCTTTATTTTTAATATCAACACCTGACCCACTTACCTTTTATTTTTTTCTATTGTTTTTCATGTGTTAAGCGTATTTACGCAAATTTGGCCTTAAATACAAATTTCTTGATTTCTCAAGAAGCCTCTAGGACCAAAACTATTTTTGGTCTCAGTGGTTACAGCCTACTCCACGCTGACGAGCGCCAACAGCGCGAAACGTGTTCGTGGATGGCTTTTCTTAATTTATCAAGAAATTGGGTTGGCCAAATATCACGGAACAAGCTAAATAAACGTTTAGTTTATTTTTTCTCCACTAGACGGCGCTCTGCCATCTAAAAAGCACATGTGTTCGTGGTCAGGAAATGCCTTCTTTATTTTTAATATATATATATATATTAAAAATAAAAATGGCATATCCTGACCAGGCGCACATGAGCTTTACAGAAGGCAGAGCGCCATCTGGTATATATATATATATATATATATATATATATATGTCATAAAAAAAGACGTATTCTAGTTACGTTGCCAATTCATGCAGTCGTGGATGGTAAAAATGAATGATAAGTTTTGTCCCAAAAAATATTTATTATTTTGATTATTTTTTTAAAACAAACAGTTTTTTTGCATACATACAACTAGCGCAATGTTATTATCTATTTTCAATAAAAAAATAAAATTAGGTTGTATTCCTTTTGTTAAAGATTCCTTTTCATTTTAAAATTTAACTCTGTGATTATAGAATTTTAATTATTTTATGAATAATAAAAATCATATTTTTATTATGTCATATATATATATATATACCATGACTATAATGAACCATGGATAAAATTTATCAAAGGTTTAGTCCATTGAGGTTCGATATATGGAGGTTTTACTGCATTTTTTTTATTTTATAGAACCTTTTTAAAAAATTTTCTATCACATTTTATATTTAAAAGTTATTATTAATATTAAGGTGAAAAATTGACGCTTCTAGGGATAAGTTCCTTTAGAAACATTTTAATTCATATCTTCAGCTTTCGGGCATGTAGAATCTTCTACAGGAGAAACCACGATTCAATAAATCGCCGATAGGATGTTGTATATATTATTTTAATTGATTAATTATACCCACAGAGTATGTTTGTAAGATCACAAGTAAATAGGCGCTAACCGTAAGAGAAAAAAATTCATTTGTTTTAATATTAGTTTCTCTTTTTATATTTGTTCTCTCTTTTGCAAATCAAAAAACATAATTTTATTTTTTTATATTCTTGGAATAAGTTTCATTATAAAAATACTAAGTAAAGTCAACATTTGCTTATTTCTCAACTTTATACTAAGACTAGCCGAATGACCCGGGCAACGCCCGGGTTTTACCCGATTAAATGCTTTTATTCAAATACTATTCGTTACAATTATAAATTGGCGCCGTGGATGTCATTCTTGTATAATATATAAATGAGTTTTAAAAATTGTAAAAACAAAAAATGTATCGGCCGGGAATCGAACCCGGGCCGCCCGCGTGGTAGGCGAGCATTCTACCACTGAACCACCGATGGTTATGAGAAATGGCCATATTTGGGTATTTATTCCATTCACCAAAGCAAACGGTGACAGAATTGATTAAGAATTGCTTGATGACTCTGATACTTGTATATTTTAATTGTTTACCTTACTCTAACAGAAGGATTTACATAAATAATTTATTTCTCAATTTGTAATTCAACCTGTCATCATGTTAGTTATAAATTTCTATATATCTTGGCTCTCAATGTACGTCTATATAATTGCACACATCACACCTTGTCTTTACGCCCGTTGAAGAACGATGTCCTTCGAAAGCTAACAAAATAAACATGTTCTATAGAAGAAGTTCCTTTTGAGTTTATAATCTTATAGTTATGGTATTCGAAAGTTGATGTCTACATCCTTAATTATTTTAAATCCCTTTTCTCAATCTTTGTACCTTATCCCAGTACAATATCACATTTGTAACATTGCTTAGTTATGATAAATTATATACTATTTTAAAATAAACTTATCCCAGGAGAAGTCTGATATATATACAAGGAAATTTTCTATTGAATTATTGTTAATAATTAAGTTCAAAATTATGAATAAATATATATTTTTTAAATTACAAAACTATTTTTGAGGCGTAATATTCTTTTTAAAATAAAACAATTTCTACTGTCCTTACTGCAATGGAAATATTAAAGGGAGGGCCTGGCTCATCAGTGGTGAACCCTCCCAGCGGTTTCGCCAGTTTAATCTACCATACCGCTGTTATATTGAATTTTTGGAACTTCCTTTTATAGTGATACTGATGCTTGACCTTTCGAATGGGTATTTTAGATGAACTATGGATATAAGCCTAATTTTTCCATTGCAGTAAGGACAGTAGAAATTGTTTTATTTTAAAAAGAATATTACGCCTCTAAAATAGTTTGGTAATTTGATAACAGATGGAGCGCTAGTGCATCGAAATATATCTTTGCTTTAATAAAGGTAAAATATTCACACGATTATATAAAATTGATGATTTCGTGAACATTGACTTTTATAAAGCCTCCATTTTATACCTTTCTTTTGATCAAGTGAACTACTTCTGATAATTATTTTCTGTCCACTTTAATGGACAAGATGCGCTATATAGACAAAACATTATCATGTGAATACTATGTAAAGTTCTTCTAAAAATTTGTTCCCATTAAAAATTACCCCGCAGAAGAGGCCTATTAGGGTCTTTAATCTTGAGTATTTCGTATTTGGAGCGGTTGAGGACTCTAGCTGTCATTGTGGCAAGGAAATCCATGACTCGAGACACCTACTGCTGGAATGCTCACTCTTCTTTAGCGCTAGACAACAGACAATGTTGTAGATCTGTATCAATTTGTAAATACTAGAGATAATTATCACAGATTTAACTATGTTTTAAGATATATTTATGATTATCTTTCTAACCTGGAAGGATCAGGTTCCTAATATATATTGTTTTTTTTTTTATATTTATTTTTTTGTATAATATATTTATAACTGATTCTGTTTAAAAATGTAAATCGACGCAATTATCCCTAGCCGGGATATCGAGTTTTGTGTGTTGAAATAAATAAATAGAGTATTTCGCCTAAATACACCTCTTATATTATTTTTAAAAATTGAACTACACACATTTTCCTAATTATAACACAAATTGAAGAAAAGGTTTTAAATTTAAAAATTATATGGAATGTGGTTCCAGGAAAAAGTTTGGAAGAAGTCTCAGAGACAAATTGTCTTCCAGTGTTAAGACAGTTAGTCCGTCAACTACTTCCCTGAAACTGAGGAAAATCGCATAAGGAATGCACAATTAGAATTCTTTCCTTAAACGCATTTTCTAAATTATTTTATAAAGAACAGGCATTGTTTTTAATAATATCCTTTTATTTATAAGACATTATCTATCTATATTCATCTTTATAAAAAAATAATAGAATTTTAAAAATACTATTATAAAAAATATTGAATTAAATATATTTATCTATTTATCCAGAGTACACATGACAATTGACAATTAAAACTATTTATTGTCATCTAGACAATATTACACATCAAAAACAAAGAGAAAGAAAGAGAAGAAGAGAAATATATACATGAAAGAATGAAGTATAAACATGTATGATACAAATATTTTACAAATTGAAGATGGGGGATGAAAGAAGAAGCAATCCTCGGCGCTGGAGGGTCCTGGACCAGGCGATGAGCGGGTACACATGGTCCAGAGTACACATGGTATAGACCATGGTAATAATGGTAGGAACAGTTTTTACTGTAAGTGTACCACATACCCCACATATCTGCACACGTAGAAAACATTTCAAATTTTGCACTTACAAGGTGCACTTGTTGTGGAATAATGGAAATCTACTTCGGGACGTCGGCCAGACGACGGATCGGGTGGCAGCAAACAAACAAACCCCAGCGGCAGCAACAAAGGATTAACAAGCGGCGTGGTCTGCTGACCAGTTTGGTGTTTTCCTCTGTCCTCTTAACATGTTTTAAATAAAGTTAGTTTGAAGGAGACTTTGACCCTCTCTTTTCTGCTATTTAGTGATCTGATTTAAATCCTTGCAACAGCCTAAAAAAGAATCATCACTGCGAATTCTTCTACCGAATTTCACATCATTGTTTTGTGAAACGTTTACCAGACCTTTCTTTACACTTGCGATGACTGATGAGGTCCGAGGTTAGCAAGAATCGGAGACTTTGAGATAATTCATTTATTCATATAACTTCCCAATAAGAGAATCATTCCCAGTTTGTGATGGTCAAATATCATCAGTCTTCACCATTCTTGCACCAACACTCAATGAAATTATGTTTGACTTCTCACTGACATTTAGGACGCACTGTAGAACCAATACAGATGCATTTTAAATATGAAGTAATTAACTATTTGAAAAAATATACATTTTTGTTCCATAAATACAATAAAAAAAATATTGGTAAGGATTGTTTTGATAATGATGAACCCTAACATCGGTTTCGAATGTATACTTAGACAGTTTGTATTGTTCTAGTTAGAAAAGCTAGACTCTGTGGCATATACACGTCAAACTTAGATCAACCGTGACTAACGTTTTCACTTTAAATTTATTCTCTAAATGTAATTTTTCACATTTCTTTATTTAATTTTTAATCTATGAGCTATCCTCTCTATTAATGCCCAGTACTATAAATCATCACATGGAACACACTCCTCTCTTCTTCTCAAAGCTTTGCATCTGTGTAAAAATTTAAAAATAATAGTTATTCAAATTAAAGATACTTCGTCCAGTATATCTTATTTAACGCTTTGCCAAATGTTTTGATTTTTTTTCAATAAAAAAGATTTACTGGCCGAAGTAACTTTGAAGAATTATGATTTCCGGCCTAAGGCAGCCTCTATCTTTACGTTAAAAAAAATAATTTACTCGGCTTCAAAACATTTAATTAAACATTAAGAAATCTCCATAACAACAAATCGGGCTGATGACATCTGATTAGCTGAATGTCCACCGCAACAATTAGATAAAAGATCTGAAAACTAATCCGGGTATTTGGCGACTTCGGTACGCTCTAGGGTTACACGCGTTTGAATGAATAAAAATTAATTATTATAACCGCTTGTGATAACGACTATAATATTCTTCTTGGTAAGATTTAGACGACAAGACGGAACAAAAGAAGAAGGGTTTCTTTAATAGACATATATCGAAGCAAGCTTTCGGGCGAAAAAACCCTTCAACAGGCGTGATTACAGTAACAAACGTGGTAATATAATGCAGGTACAATGAACCCCCCAATTTACTTATTATCTTTCTAATTATAGAATAGTCATAACAAATGCAAATCCTCATTTACATAATTTATTCCGCAAATATGTAAATAGTTATGTGTATATATTCTCTTCTTGCCATTGTACCTGCATTATAGTACCACGTTTGTTACTGTAATCACGCCTGTTGAAGGCTTTTTCGCCCGAAAGCTTGCTTCGATATATGTCTATTAAAGAAACTCTTCTTCTTTTATTCCGTCTTGGCGTCTATAACCGCTTGTCTTTGATTATTCCAGGTACGGGGGTCGGTGAAAGGGTGGTCTAAACCGTTAGTTTTCGACTACGACCCGGGATTGAATCCCGCATTAGACACTTTTTTCTAATAATAATAAAAAAAGAATGCTCCAATGCCCCACAATTCTTGCAAAAGTCCAATCCCACCAGCGGGTACAAGTAACCAAACAGGGCTCTGGCACATTTGTAAGTGCAAAGTCGAACTGCTTTTCACATGTTGTAGACATGTGGTGCATACAGTAAAAGCAGTTAACAACTTCTACCCACCACGATTATCATTCCTTTACTCCGTGTGTATTAGGGATCGTGAAAAATTCCAGGTACACGTGGTAAAGGTCATGATAATCAAGGTAGTAGTTATTGACTGTTTTTACTGTAAGTGCACCACATGTATACATATGGGCAAAGCAGTTCGACTTTTTCACTTACAAGTGTATCAGAGCCTCATTTGGTTACTTGTACTCATTGGTGGGATTGGACTTTTTAAAGAATCGAGGGCCAATAATATTTTTTTTTTATGAAAAAGTTCTCAATGTAGGAATCTATCCAGGATCATGGCTGTCCACTAGCCCCTTGAGTGTGTTAGAGCAGCGCCACAAGGAGTACAAAGATGCAAAATCAAGCGATACCATTTCAATCCACATAAATAGGTGAAACGTCAAGAAACAAAAAGTATAATCGAAGAATACCAAAACAAAATTTTAAAAATGAAAAATCGCATATTTTTCAACACATCAGCAAGACAACTAACTACAACCTAGGCTTCAAAATACCAAATTCATACACCGCAATATACATGGAAACAGTCAGACTAACACTTGAAACCATATACTTACAGCACAAACCCAAACTCTATAAATAAATATATTAAACGCCCTTTAATCAAACCACAAAATTCATTTAAAACATATTGAGAATTACAATCCCACACACACATCCGGACATTTCAAAGTATATAAATTATAATTACATCAGGAAATGTTTTATTATCTCAATTTTTCTGTACCTTTGCCTTCTATTTATAGTTTAATTCTATATTGCAACATCTCCATGCCACTAAAACAACTTTATTTGTTATGAAAAAGGCATCTCCTTATCGTTCAACTGAAAGTTGCTGATGGCTTGCGCCATCTATCGGAATAAATACCAACTATTCTCGTTGATTTTTAAATTTTCCAGAATTGGCCAAATACCCATTCTTGATTTATCAAGAAAAGCTAACCACGGACGCGTTTCGGGCTGTTGGCCCTCATCAGCGTGGTGCAAGCTGTACCTCAACGACCAAAAAACTGATCATTCAGGCATCCTGAAAAATCATGAAACGGGTAGTTAAGGCCAGAATTGCGTGAGACCGCGACACAATGTGAAAAAATAGTACAAATGTGATATCGTACTGGGATAAGGTGCATAAATTATGAAAAAGGCATCTCCTTAACGTGGAACTTTTTTAACCTTATTTGTTGTTTCTGTATATATTTTTGTTTGTTTACTTATCAGTTTTTTTAACTATCTTTATTCACTAGCATGCATTCTTCTTGCATATATTTCATTCTCCATTGTCTCCTACATTTATTTTAACTACAAGTTGAGACAAAGAAATACCCGAAATTCCCAAAAACTTACGGCAACTCATCTCTCTCTCTCTCTATTTGAAAATATTTTATAAACATAGTATATTTCCTCTCTAAATGCTAAAAATGCAACTAACAGATAGAATCAGTTAAGAGAAAGACATCAGCTGATCGTGGAACTGAAATTTTCTGATGGCTTTCGTAATCTGTCGGAATAAATATAAATTGATTCTCGATTTTTTTTATTATTCCAGATTTTTACCCCCCCTCAAACACGCTTCTTTGATTAATCAAGAAAATCTAACCATGTACACGTGGTACAACGTATATCTCAACGACCCCCTCCCCCCTAAAAAAAACTGGTCTTTGAGGCTTGCTGAAAAAAATCAAGTAATGAGCATTTAAAGCCCTTAAGAGTGCGTGGAAACTTCGTACTTTTCCACTTTTGTGTCATTTTTACATATATAGAATCAAGATTAAAACTAGAAACTAATTAAAATAAAAGTGGAATAAAACTATAGAACTGACAACTATAATTTATTTATCCTAAAGATAGAGGTTGCCTGGCCAGCATTCAAATTAAAGATACTTCGGCCAGTAAATCCTCTAAAAAATATATTTACTGGCCGAAGTATTTTTAATTTTAAGAACTATAATTTAGTTATTACTTCTATTGTTTCAACCTCTCATTTATTTCCATTAGGTTTGAACTTTAATGTTAATTTTATCGAGTTTTTTCTTCTTTATTTTAATTTTTTTTTTAGATGAAAGGGGTTCTTCCCTGAAATTTCGTTAAATTTTAATAAAGAAAATTATTGAGAAAAAGCTTCTGCTAATTGCGATAATTACTACCGCCTCCCTTACTCAATAATTGAAAAAAGGATATTACTCTTAGAATCTGTAATTCCAAAAAGAAATGAAATTGATAAATGTAGGCTTCGTGAGGACGTCTTCAATTCAAAAACATCTGAATCGTTGAAATCCGTTAAGAACCTTCTTGCTCCGGATAGAACAATCGCAATTATTTATTTAAAATATAGATATAAATATATATATAATAAGTATATATTTATGTAATGTCTTGACAAAGGTTGGCTACGATCACGCCACCTTTGCCCCCCCCCCCACTCGCTTTTTGGTTTTTGTAACTATTGTGTTGGAGCGGGTCGCACCTTAAATAAATGCATATATTAGTTAATAACTAAATGGAATCCTCTCTTTTTCCCAGTAAGAGACGCCTACGGAAGCCAACAGTACATAGACAGATAAAGGACATAGGCTATAGTTATTAACTAATTTATGCATCTATATAAGGCGCCAATTTATAATTGTAACAAATAGTATTTAAATAAAAACATTCAATCGGGTAAAACACGGGCGTTGCCCGGGTCATTCGGCTAGTAAAATAATAAGTATTACTTCTGGACAATAAATCCAAATACAGTATTTATATATTGAGCCTAAAGTATATAGATTATTGACCCATAGAGAATATGCACCTAAAGAGGCCCTTTCTCTTTAAAAATGCCTTTTGTAATAATGGTGAACAAAACCGAGCCACAAAACCAGTTTTAGTAATATCTGACAGAAAGCCAACCTGTATTGGAGGATTCCTTAGCAACTTTATGTTGTATTCTTACCTGAAAATTGGCCCTGCCATTTTATCAGCTAAAACATCTTTTGGGCAAATTCGACCGATTTAATAAATCCTCTCGTATTTATGTACTGATGTATTTATGTACTGTACTGATGAGGGTAAAGCTTGAAACCATGATATACAGATCGGATTTTGTCTGAATTGACCAAAACTGGCGTTGTAGCTAATCCTCCATCACCACTAACACGTTTCGTACCGAGATGATAAATAAAAAGTTTTAATGCATTTTTAAAGGTATATATATATCTTTTGGTGCACATTAGTACTATCTACCCACAACTACACATTATATATTCTCTCTAGTTTTTTTTTTTAAATATATATCCAGAGCGAAAGAATAATTATGAAGAGTTGAGGCAGATAGCTTATATCAGGTTATGGCGTAATTATACCGTTAAAATACCATTAATAGCAAAATGTATTAAATTTATTTTTTTTAAGAGAAACGTATATTAATCCTAATATCTTTTGCAGATATATTTTGAATTATAGAGCAACAAATATCTTTCGGGAAATAAAAAATATATTTATAATATGTTAATTGTAGATATTGTGTCAGAAATTTCTTTCTTGTTTTAAAAGCAGTACTCTGTTCCCTTTAAGGTTTAGGAATTTTATTTTCCCTGAATATTTAAACTCTTGCAAATAAAAATCTTATTTTTATCTTCTCTTCTAATAATAATAATAAATGAACTAATTTTGTTGTGAATATTTGATGACAAAAAATGTTTCCTTTTTTTTCTTTCTTTCTCCTTGTTAATAGCTAGTGACTATTCTTTACGGCTTAAAATTATTGTGAATATGTATAGGCAACTGTAGAAGCAACATGTATGTCAGCGCAAGTCTTCCTAGGGGAACATGGCTCTTTAAATTCAAATAAAATAAAACATATATAATTCACCTGAAATATAGGTTGTCTTGAAAAAACAATCATTATTTCGTGCGATGAAATATATATATTCAAAAAAAATAATAAATATTACATTTCTAAAATAGGTATTCTATATAAGAATATATTTACAAAAGAACCCAATTTGACACATTCTACAGTATGTGTGTCAAAGAATAAATATTTAGACGTTGAAATGGAATCCTGCCATCTCTGAAAATATTTCTTTTCTTTACCTGGGTCAACAACAGTCGATTCTACGCCGTGACATGCTTTCTTAGGCGCACGGTCGTTGGGAGGGTGATGAAAAATATAGAAATATTTTATTTAAAAGCACTAAAAAGGACACTCATTTTCAACACCGAACTAGTTTTGAATGCCTCCTTGAATTATTTTTATATGAGTAAAAGTAAAAGCTTAATAATGATAGAATCATTGCTCACTCTGAGTCTTTTAAAATATTTTGAATTAAAATGAAAATTGTTTTTACAAATAGAAATAATTGAAACTCATGACAACAGAATTAAACGATTCAGTACTACAAATCATCTCATTGAAATTTCTTGACTCAATTGTTATCTCAAGTTTTGGATAATGTTTTATTTATTTTATTATCAAAGCGTTATGTCTTCCCGTAAGGGACACTTATTCCCAGTTGAACATGAGATATTTATTCTTTTATTAAAAATCAACATCATAACTAGAGACTATTTTATTATAATATTCCCAACGATAATTTATATGTAAAATTATTAAAATATTTATAAGACAATGAATACAGTATGTTTAAATAAACACGCTTTTATATCCATCAGATAGGAATTTAGTCTCGATTTTCCACACTACATGTTCTACTGTACGGCAATGGAAGAAGAAAGAGAAATTCTTCGTCAAGAGACCGGCTATAATAGCAATTCGCCTTATGTTTTAATGGCAAAAGTCGTAAAATCCAGACCCTTTGCATTCGCTTTTTATAAATACTGGAAATCAGCTCAATCAAAATATTTAGCACAGACACCGGATCCAACTCGATAATTGGTCGAGGTCAATACCCAATATTTGTATATAACTACGATGCTAATTTGTTATTTATTCTGTTCTACAGGGAGAATCCTGTATGGCACGTGTGCCCAATAAAGGCTATTGTTGTTGTTGTATCCATCAGATAGAACAATGATAGATAACTATTACAATTTGATATTATAAAATTTAGAAGTTTTTACCCAAATTTCAGAAAGAATGATTCAGATATTTTAGTTAAAACTGGAATTTTTAGCTTTAAACTAGGTGGAATGAAACGAACTGTGAGACATTCATGATTGGAAGAAATATATTGTTTCCATCATGATGAGCGTTTGTTATTTTATTTACTTTTCTATACTTTGGACACATATGGTCACTCTTCCCTATGTTTGTATAGATACGTATTAGTTATATTGTAGAATTTTAGAATAACAACAACAACAACAAAAAGCTTTATTAATACAATTTAGTCTTATACGGATTCTCCAAGCACAGAAATGTAGGGTACATACGAGAATAACAGTAGTAACAACAACAAAAGTCCCTGTTATGACCTTTTGGTCTTATACAACTTCTCCACGTAGAAGAGGGTATATACAGGAACAATAGTTACAATAATTAGCAATGCTATTTACAATGTGTCAAGGGGGATAGTAGCAGGAAAGGGCTTGCTGGGGAACTAGAATATTAACATGGGTAGATGTTATTATATCTCTTGAGGAAAAATTACGCGACAATAAAGTTGGGATATCCAGCAGGTTAAGAAAGTGAATTTTAGAATATAGTTATTATAATCCTCTGCTGTATCAGCTAGAATAATCAAATATAAATATCCGAGGATAAGTTTCTCTATTTGCACCATTAACATTACAAAAAGCGAGCAAAACCTGATATAGAGTTAGAGATAGGTCTGCTAACTTCTACTATATATTTTTTTATACTAAGTCTCCAATTATTCCATTTTCAAATTTCTGCAATCTTGAAATATTGGACAACAAAATATGTTTTAAAGTTTTTGTCATCAAAGCCAAATAAAATACACACAAAAACATCTCGAGCCTCTCACTACTCTTATTATTTTCAAAAAGCTTTTAAAATCCCATTGATTTGTAATAAATCGTTTTGTCATACGAAATCAGGTCGAAAATATTCCGGAATAATTAGTGAAAAGAAAAAAATGGAATGTGTCTCACAATTGTGTCATTTTTATATAAACATTCTGAATTTGATATATGTTTCAATTATGTTGAAGATATTTAATTCAAATAATAATTGATTCCGTATTGATTAATTTTCATTCAAATTTAATGATTCGAGATTATTTATAATACGTGGTTGATAGAATATTAGTCAAACTGTGTACAGGATTATAGGATATCGTTACGTATTCTTGTATGTCTCAAAGTAATAATTGATATTGAAGTAAATATAATATAAGGTTATCCTAAAAGTTCGTATTTTTCTTAAAACGTTATTTTTCTTATTACTTGGCGAATAATATTATTACGGCTAATACTTAATAATACATAATACAATCACTTTATACATAATACATTATACATAACGGCGAATAATATTATGACGAATAATATTGATATTTCATTTTTTTTTTTGCAAGTGTTTACGAACTTTGGGGAAAACCTTATATTTATGTATACCCTTTTTATTTTTTTTTAATATTAAACCAAATTTAAGTGCCGTAAGTATTGGTCTGATGATAGATTTGTATAAGAATAGTATTTCTGAATGTTTAACTTCAAGAGATATTCACTGTATAAAAAATTGTAAAATTGAGAATAAATGAAAAAATGGCTAAAATTCAAGTAATTCTTTCTTCTATGATCAGCAGAGTAAACTCCCAGAATTTTGATTTTCTATTCAGATGAAGTTATTTCATTTTTATATTTAATAGGGTCTTTATTTTATGTATATGTCAAATTTTTGATTCTCTCAAGCCTGATATTCATTTTGTTTTCGGTGCGCCAATAGTTGATATTTTCTATGGAATTTCAATCAAATTTTAGGAGCTGTTAATTCTTTATACCAACATATTATTGAAACAGCATTAGCTGAATAATTTATTAATGAAGTTGATATTTGTAGTTTGGTTAGCAGGCCATTTAATTATAGAAACCACAAAAGTGAGGGCAAAGAACCTCCCTGAGGACAGTAATTTCGATGTGTTGTTGTTGTCGTGTCCAATGAAGAACATCAGATGTCTCCATGCATCTCTATCACAGCAGTCGCAATGTTCTCTATGGAAAATGGGTGCCGTTGCCACGTTAGTCACCTTTGAAATGGACCAGAATTTGGTCAAATATTCCAAGGGTAGAGTGGGGACCGCAGGGATGTGTGGTCGGAATTCTCTCCCTTCCCCCCCCCCCCCCCCTCGATTTAATAATTTATTTTTTGAAAATAGAGCAATCCATAAATAAGTCTTTTATTAAAAAGACATATATTGGATCAAAATATCATTTATTTTACCAATATTTCAGTTGGCTGAACGCCAATCTTTTTCAAGGGATTAATATGTTATAATACCTTGATAAAGGTTGGCGTTCAGCCAACTGAAATATTGGTAAAATAAATGATATTTTGATCCAATATATACCTTTTTAATCAAATAATTTATATAGAAACTTCTATTTTAGCAGTATAAGTTGATTTCATATTATCAAGTATTATTGTAAAATTCTAATCAATCTAGCAGGTAGGTCATCTTCATTTAATCTTTTAATTAAAAGTTGGTTACTATGTGTAATCAAAATCACATTCTATCTATTTCAATTAGTGCCACTATTTCTGTTTATAACATATATAAGCTTGGTGATTTTTTATTCAGGGATACTATTGTTGCCTTTGTTTTTTTTAATAAATAAATGTTGCCTAGGGATAAATAATTATAATTGTTGTAAAATTTGTGTGAATATTTTCATAATTATTTCAAATGTTTCAGAAAAGTTTGAAATTAACGATATAGGGCGGTAACTTTTATACGTTTCGAAATTAGTTTTTATTAGTTTGAGGTTTTATCTTCAGAGCTACGGTTTTCCATTTGTCTAAGTAGCATCTTATTTGAATAAACGCAGTAAAAATTTATATACTAGTTATAAAATTTGGAGAAGAATATTATCTAGCCCTGGATATTTTATAAACATAAATACAACACAAATAATTTCCAAGATTTCCTTCTTTTCAATCTTAACTGTTCTCTGTCATTTGTCGTCTAATTTTTTAATGATTGTTGTTCAATATTATCCAAGTTTATATTGTCATCTAAAATGAAGGCGTTCATTAATTTTTTCATGATATGCTTCCTGTGAACCTATAGTGAATTATAAATTATGGGGTATTTCGTTTGTTCATTTGGGAATCTTGATTTGTTAAAAGACTTATACGCATTTCCAAATGGGTAATTTGAATTTCTCTAAAAAATGGTCGCTTGTTCATTCGTTTGGCTTTTTAATAGCAAATGTATATTTGTGTTCCTTAATGAATTAAAATACTATAGTTGGACTGTTCCATGATGATAATATGGATTCCTTATATAATGAAAATAGTTTTACCCTTTTTTTCAATTTATTATTCCACCAGTTTAATCCTGGTCCTTACCTTGGGTTTACCGGATTTGGCTTATAATGATTAATAAGCTGCTTCTAATAACAAATTCGTTATTCCAACAACCATCTTGTCAATATCGGAATCATTTTACCTATATCATTTTCTAGTTTAGTTAATTCTCGTATGGATATATTTTCAGAAAAGATCGATCATTTTGCATTACTTTATTTGAGCTTCTGTGTGGAATATTTTGTATATTACTAAAGAAACCTAATCTGCAGAATATTCCAATTCTATTGTTACGTGGTCTGAAATACCAGTTATATAAAAGATTATGCCTATTTTTATTAAATTCAGCGAATATTGATCAATTATACTAGCGTTACGACAAGTAGGTTTTGAATTTTGGATAAAATAATATTTTTTCACCAATGACTGGTTGCAGTTAAAAACCTTTTGAATTTGTCACTTTATCAAATTACACTGGGTGGCGAGAAGTAAATTCTCCGCAAATGGTAGAATTTAAAGTTTCTAATGAATTCTAAAATAAACTGAAGTGAGAAATATTAATAAATAGTTTAGCTGAATATAAGAATTGCAGTTGTTATAGATTCAATCGTATTGATAGATATCATTGTTCATAAAGCATTGGTGAAGTTGCTCACTTTTTAAAAATTTATGATTCTATTGGGAATGAGGTAGTGAAGATAATAAGGGTTTACCTATTGTTAAGAATGGCTAATGCAGAATCAAACTACTGAAGTGTAAGTAATCACATTCGATCTAACACATAATTTATATAATAGGTATACTTACACTAATCAACTATCAAGGTATTTATAAATGAATATTTGAGAAGATATGTTAAGCCCTTAGCATGAGATTTGTCATAGTAAGGAAAGAATTCCTCAAGAAATGAAGCTATGTAATACGAGGGGTGTCCCATAAGTCCTTGGCCCGAACATGAGAACGGAATATTAGAAACTAATAAATTTTACCATATATACCTTAAAGCCTTGTATAAAGATATGAAAACTTTTAAGTTTATACAACTAACCGTTTTTTTTTTTTTTTGTTATAGGTTCTGAAAGAGGACAAGAAACAGGAATCATCTAAAATGGAGACAAACGAGATTCGTGATGTAATAAAATATCTTTGTAAGAAAGGAATGTCGCCGAAGGAAATCTATGAGGATATGGTGGATACATTAAGGGAAGATGCTCCTTCCTATAGCACAGTAAAGAAATGGGTAGCTGCGTTTAAATTAGGGAGGATCAGCACCGAAGACTAACATCGACCAGGAAGATCTGTTGAGTCAGTTACTTAAGAAAACATCGACAAGATACATGATTTGGTTATGTTGGACAGAAGAATGACAGTTCGTCAGATAGAAGAGACCTTGGGTATTCCAAAAACAACAGTGGATTGGATCATGAGAGAACACTTGGGCCTCAGGAAGCTTTCTGCCCGTTGTGTTCACAAACTTTTGACACCCGATCAAAAGGCTGTAAGGAGAAAGTTATCTTCGGACAATCTTGAGTTATTTGAAGCCTATCCAGAGGAATTTGTTAATAGATTTGTTACCATGGATTAGACTTGGGCCCATCACTTTACACCAGAGTCCAAGCAACAATCCATGCAATGGAGACACTCCGGTTCCCCTCCCCCCAAGAAAGCCAAGACAGTTCCATCAGCAGGGAAGGTTACGGTGTCTGTCTTTTGGGATTCCGAGCATGTACTTCTTCTAGACTTTCTGAATAAGGGTCAAACCATCACTGGCAATTATTATGCGAATCTTGTGAAGCAACTACGAGAAGCTATCAAGGAAAAGAGAAGAGGAAAGAGGTCCAGGAAGATTGTTTACCATCAAGACCATGCTTCGAGTCATCGGTCGCTGCAAGCCATGGCTGCTATTTATGATTCTGGCTTTGAACTTTTACCACATGCACCCTATTCACCAGATCTAGCTCCGTCTGACTTTCACCTATTTCCTCATTTGAAAAATTCACTTTCTGGCATTCATTTTAGGTCAGATGAAGAAGTCATTAATGCTGTAACCTCATTTTTTGAGTCACTTGAAACATCGATCTTTTTGGAGCATTAGAACATCTCTGGAAAAAGCGTATAGACCTTAAAGGGGATTATGTTGAAAAATAAATCATAATCAATTTATTAGTCATTTTCTTTATATGTCGCGGGCCACCGACTTATGGGACACCCCTCGTATGTCAAAAATAAAATCGTTTTTTATCACTTTAAATACAACACATTTGCCACTCGTGTAGTTTTGAAGAAAGGTAGTATTCGCAAACAAGGCATATATTCATTAAAATAACTCAAATCACTGTTTATTTTTGTTCTTTGTGCCGCGAAAAATCAAAATATCGAATTTTCCACAACACCATCAGAAAAAGGTCAACCTGTATACCATGTCGAAAAACGACGCCTATAATTCATGGATGTTTTGATATAATTATATAAAACAAATGCAATAATCATAATATTTTGACGAAGTGTCTTATGTGGCGAAGTGGTAGCTCACATATCAGGCTTAAAATCAATATAATGTTTATTGTTCGCCTTTTATACGATCGTCATTTTCTCTATAATAACTAAACCTACTTTCAACCTAAAACAAGAACTAGAACACTGTTGAATTAAATATTTCTTAAGCAGAAAATCTGAGTTGAAAAGTATTCTCAAGGTCTATGTGCAGGCCTAGAGCTGGTCGGACTTTGACATCCTGATTAGCGAATTCACTCATCACAGGAAACTACATTTTTAGTTAAATCGGAGGCCATGGAGGAGAAAGTGAAGATATCCTAAATGAATTTAAGATGGTAAAGACGTGCTACATCGGTATTACAGTGGAAGCCAGACGTCCGTGAGATGCCCCTTCGCTCTCGGCCTCTAGGCAGCTCGGGTTGGGGGAGAGATCCAAGTATTTGGCTGATACCCCATGAAATTTAATGTCTCCGCGGAGATGAGACTACGCCAGCAAACATATCAGGGTGTTTACAAAACGAGCTAGAGCGCTTATCTTGTGATAAAGTTTTATAAAAGAACAGTTAGTCTGGAGGTTATATAATACCGAGTAGGCAGAGAAATGGTTTGGATTCTCTACATCATTTACGTAACAGTAAGAAGGTGTGAACAAAGAGAGGTCATCTTACGAAAGTCTTCTTCTTCCTGTCCTTTAGGTAGACTTAGTCTTTGTCTGAGATTCCGAAGCCTGGTGTGTGATAATGGTCCACGGAATAATTATTCAGTGTTCTCTGCGGTGCCTAAATAGTTTTAATGCCTTTTCTGCGTAAGCCATTTCAGCGTCCCTACTCTTCGCAAATAATTGCATAGATCTCTTATTCACAAAACACAATAGAATTCTTTTGAGCACCTCAAAATGTTCATCCTTATGAACGAACAGAAAGATATTACTGGCGTGTGTATATTAGTCCGTTTCATCAGTCTAATAGCTAATTTGGTCAAAGCACAAGAAACACCGTTCAGAAGGTTAAATAATGGATATCCTTTCAGCAGATGGAACAACAGAACTGTACGCTGACCGAAGGTGAGCAAAAACGACATCGAAAAGGCGGTTTACGTTTGAATGGAGATTTCTGTTCTTTAACAATTACAGGCAATAATATTTTTAGTTGAGTATACCTCGTTAGAGAGTCCTGCGTTGCTCCTGAAAAAATCCTAAAACGGCATAGCTTTGACAATTTGGGATTTGAGGCAACAGACCTTTTCATATTACTGCTGGGAAATTTGGGGTTTATTACCGACGCGCGGAGATTTGTTAAACTCTGGTGAGGACTGTCTAGAGCAGTGATTCTCAACCAATGTGCCGCGGTAATTTTGTGTGCCGCGAAATTCTAAAAATGTGCCGCCGAATTTTAGTCATATGATTATGTTCACGTTTGTATTGGTTTTTCTTTTTTTCTTTTTCATTTTTTTACTTTTTAAAATAACGAAATTAGCAAATTGAATGTTAGAGATGTATATTACTTATATTTTGCATAGAAATATTGATACATAATTTGAATTTTCTTGCATTCAAGTTAGCAAAAGTGTGCCGCGAAATTCTAAAATTGTGCCGCCAAATTTTCAAATCTTTAAAATAATGCCGCAACAAAAAAAAGGTTGAGAATCACTGGTCTAGAGATTTATTTAGTTGCGCTACGTGATTACAGTACGTTCAATTGGAACAGTCCAAAAACACGACGGCACGTCATCATGATATAATCCATAAAACTTTTAATCGCAGTGACGTGTGCACGGTAGCATCGACAGAGAGAGAAACAGCTGGCAGAGCGGTAGCCGTCTTGTTTTTTAGAAGTCAGTTCGCCTTTGTCGGTTCTTCGGCGTTGACAATCGAAATTCTGAAGCTAAATTATTGCAACTGTACAGAAAGGGAGTTCTACTATATGAAGTCCACACTACAAGCTGGTGTGGTGATGTACCTCACCGTCTATTTCAGAAATTTTGAATCAAGGCTTACTTGATACTGTACTTGTGTCAAAGGATTGCTATATAAAATGTTATGTACAGAGACAAAGAAAATAGTGTGGTGATGTACCTCACAGTCTATTTCAGAAATTTTGAATCAAGAGGCTTACTTGATACTGTACTTGTGTCAAAGGATTGCTATATAAAATGTTATGTACAGAGACAAAGAAAAAGGTGTGGTGATGTACCTCACCGTCTATTTCAGAAATTTTGAATCAAGGCTTACTTGATACTGTACTTGTGTCAAAGGATTGCTATATAAAATGTTATGTACAGAGACAAAGAAAAAGGTGTGGTGATGTACCTCACCGTCTATTTCAGAAATTTTGAATCAAGGCTTACTTGATACTGTACTTGTGTCAAAGGATTGCTATATAAAATGTTATGTACAGAGACAAAGAAAAAGGTGTGGTGATGTACCTCACCGTCTATTTCAGAAATTTTGAATCAAGGCTTACTTGATACTGTACTTGTGTCAAAGGATTGCTATATAAAATGTTATGTACAGAGACAAAGAAAAAGGTGTGGTGATGTACCTCACCGTCTATTTCAGAAATTTTGAATCAAGGCTTACTTGATACTGTACTTGTGTCAAAGGATTGCTATATAAAATGTTATGTACAGATACAAAGAAAAAGCACAAGGGTGAATCCAAACTACACCAGCTGGCAAACTTCAGTGATAGGTTATACACAGATAGAAGCAATAGAAAATGCTCTTTGAACATTTCCTTGTTTTTGAATATGAAGTTAAAATATTTTGACTCGTTTAATGACGTAAAATTGGGTTTCGTTGTTATAGTCCAGGGGTTGGCAAACTGCGGCTCGCGAGCCACATGCGGTTCTTTAGATGTGAAATTGTGGCTCTTTATATAATTCCATACGCAAATATTATTTATGTGAGTACTATTTATTCTTGACAAGAAAAGATGCTCTGGCTCTTTGAAAACTTTGAAATTTTGTAAATTGTAATTTTTGACTCTTCCTACTCAAATGTTTGCCGATCTCTGGGATAGTCCATTTTTATATATCACGATAAAGGTCTAGGACCTGCACTCTACAAAGATATTTCCTTTTGAAACGGCTATCACCTGAACGTTATATATTACCTGGTAGGGTGTAGAGGCTCCGAGTTCTGAAGATGTCAACATTCTATATACAGTTACGAGCGTCATTCCTCATCTCCTAATCAACAATCAGTCATCAGTTTTCATCTCTGTCACCGTTTGCTTATTTTTTGGAATGGCGCCCTCCTATTGATTAGCTACGAACACGCCACGCGCCACTGATGTCTCTCTTGCGAAGCGTACACGTCCTGCCTGAGCGACACCGACTTGTAAGCTACTCCGTTGCCGACCGATGCACTCCTTCCGGTGTCCATTTTAACAAAGTAATACACTCCGTGCAGTCCAGCTGTGTTGTCTTGTTCCTCCAACCTGATAACTTCAAGACAGCTTAGGAAAACACCACACTGTGTCCGCTCCGTGACACTTCGACCGAATTTCCTTGAGGACCAGTGCTGTCAAACTCCTGTCATAAGACTGTCGGTTGTCCTCCTTTCTTAATTCCTCCGGTCTTACCCCGGGACAGCGGCCTTTTCGTGTTTTTCTCACTACCCACGTCATCTTGACTGATTGGGAACAGGAAACCAGATGTATCTAAACAGACAATTAGTCTATAGTGTCTCCTCTTAGGAGTCATACAACGGACGATGTATGGTTAACTTTTCATTCGGATACCAAATTGAATTGAATCTGGAACAGGCGATAGCAACACTTAAGAAATGATATCGCTGATCCGGTTCATACCAAGAGCATTTGAGTCAACCTGTGTTTGTGTGATTTTACGAGAGTTTCTAAATCTTGTTAGAATTCTTTACTCTAATAACCCTATATGGACAGGCGTTACAAATATGCAAATTTTGGAAATACGGCCAACGACATACAGATTTCATAAAAATACTAAAAAACAACATTACAAATTTGTAATGCTTATTTAACACAGAGCTCGAATGTGCTACTATGTGTATTCTTTTTTACTAGTGTGTGTTGGTCTACATAGGATTAATAGTATTAATATTTGAAAAATAATAAATACCTTTTAATAAGTATAACTTTAAAACGCGTAGAGGCAACAAGTAGACACGAGATGTCTCATTTGATATACAAAACTTTGTTGCAAAAATAGACACCCTGAATGATAAAAACAAAATGCCACTTGAATCTGTAATGGTTTTCAACATTGATTTTTTTTAAAGATTCTATAGAGTAAGGTGAGAGCTATAAACAATAATATAATACTTTGAGTCAAAAGGCGATCCATTAATTGAGATTATATAAAAGGGCGTACCTGGATCTGTAAAGAAAAAAAAAACATTTTTTTTTCTCAAAATATTTCGAGAGATTGCTTCCTCTTTATCAATTTATTTTCACACTAAATTGATAAAGAGGGAGCAATCTATCGAAATATTTTGAGAAAAAAATTGTTTTTTTTTTTTTTTCTTTACAGATCCAGGTACGCCCTTTTATATAATAACTAGACGGGTGACCCGGGCTTCGCCCCGGGATTGACCCGTGTGCATATCTACCCGTACAAAAGCTACATACCTATACTTTCGATATTTGCGGACCTATAATGAGGTATTGTTAACAATATATTATTTAAGGAGCGACCCGCTCCAACACAATAGTTACAAAAACCAAAAAGCGAGTGGGGGGGAGGGCATGATGGGGGGCAAAGGTGGCGTGATCGTAGCCAACCAATAGGAGTTTTCAAAATTCAATTGCTTCCATATCAAGACTATAATCCGTTTTGGGGTCACTTTAAACTTTATACAAAATAAAAAAATATAAAACAAATTTCGAAGAAGGCGATGAGTTTCTTTATTTGTGCGGTATAATCTTGGCTAGCTTTCGAACTATGACGTCTTTCAACAGGCTACTATACAAGAAACTAGAATTGTACTACTACTGGTATATTCTATTCATGATGAAATTGTGAAAAAGTATTATAATTACAATTATATTCTCTCACAATGAGTATATATTTTTATTTAAAAACGCTAGCTTTCAAGCGTTATTCGCTCTTCAACGGGCTTACAAAAATATCGACTTAATCCCACCAGAATTTTAAAAATTTTCAGTTATAAATATCCACGCGGCGCGCGTTTGTTTTTGTTTTTGTAAATATTTCTGGTGGGATTAAGTCGATATCTGCCAAGATGAAGACCAAACCGTAGACCACCTCCTCTTCACTTTTGCCCAACCTTCCAATACCAAAGATTCCAGACAGCCACTCTCCTAGGTATCACCAACATATGTCCAGCATCCCTAGAAAATCTCCCAAGAAAGAAATCTGCCTGGCGACACCTCATTAATTGGACTTCCACTGGCATTGTATATAAATCCAAGAAGACTTAGGTCAGAAAGACATCCCGGGTAGTTGGCGACTTCTGTACGCTCCAGGAACCTGGGTTACTTAAATAAATAATAATAATAAGTCGATATTTTTGTAAGCCCGTTGAAGAGCGAATAACGCTTGAAAGCTAGCATTTTTAAATAAAAAATATACTCATTGTGAGAATATAATTGTAATTATAATACTACTGGTATAGTAGCCTGTTAAAGGACATCATAGTCCGAAAGCTAGCCAAGATTATACCACACATATAAAGAAACAGGTCGCCTTAAACTTTGATTCCTTCTTCGACATGATGTCTGACGATGCCTTCTCTTGTAATAAAAAACAAATTAGTAATATGGTCGCTCATATACAAGGGTGATTGTTTTCTTCTTTATCAATCGAGGAAAATATTTACAATTTTATAACACACTAGACGGGTGACCCGGGCTTCGCCCCGGGATTGACCCGTGTGCATATCTACCCGAATGATATATATTTAGATAATATTTTTTTTTATAATTGTTTGTTATTAGCATTATCTATTTGTTTGCATCAGCATAATTTTATCTATTCTTTGATAGAGGGCGCTGTTCGTGAGCTAAGTAAAATAATTTGAATATATAGTTTTAATAATTGATTTATATATATTTTTAAATAGCCTATCGTCTTCCCCGTTTTTTTTTTTTTTTTGCCTATGTATGGAAATTTTGGTTTGAATTAGTGAACTACTGCGAATTTGTATACCGGACATACAAACAAACAAACATACAAACATTCATTTATATATATATAGATATCTGAAAGCGCAATATATCAGAATGTATTTCGTCATTCAAAAATCTCAGTGTGTTATTACGAATTTTATTGTTCGAAATCTTCTGCACGAGAGAGTTCATTGTTAAAGAAGCTTAGAAAATGAGTTCTGATCAAAATCCTGCGAATTAGAAATTTGAGCTGTCAAGTTTTCTATGCATGTTTTGTTGTGGCTTGACGGCCGCTCATTTTCATTGGCTGGTCGCCGTGAATTTTGTCAATTTTATTTAAAAAAAAAAGCATGGTTCCTTGAAAAGATCATTTTTGGGTTAATATTTTAAATTTTGGGTATTTATCTTTTTACAACTGACATAATTTTTTAAGAGATTTAAAAAATCTCTTCTCCCTGTCAAACTTTTTTTTTTTGCAGAAATTTCTTTTTCTTCCTTCCTGACCCGGGAATGCTCACTTGTGTTGCAGTCCTGGTGGGTTGTTGCCTGCTTGGTTCATTGCCACAGTGCATCAGTCTGCTTGGTGCGGCCTCTCGATAGAACTGGAAGACCATGCTTTAATGGCCAATTATTCGAGGAATAAAGTGCTGCTTTCTATGCACGTGATGGCGGATGGAGGAAAGGGTACTTTCCCCTTTCAAGGAAGGGTAGGGGGCGCTGGGGGGGGACAGGAAGGGGGATGAAGAATGTGACCTTGACCGCGGCCATCGTGGAGTGTGGTGTGACAAGGTAGGCTTCTTCTCTCTGTCTGTCCTCGACTCCAACATTACGTTGGAAGACCGCAACAGCTTCTAGAGTACGTTTATAGAAGACAGATTATAGGTTTGTGAAGATTTATATGATTATAATCTCTCTTTTATTATTCTGAACTATTTTATCCATGTATTGGACATAGCCATATTTTCAATCTAAAAGGTTATCACTAAAGATTTTGATGAAGACAAGGAAGTGTGTGTCAGTCTCTATCGAGCTGTTTTAAAATATATAACTCCCCCATTATACAATAAATGTTAAGCTTTTTTACCACAAAACATTAATTCTTTGCAAATTTTCTATAATTTTTACTAATTTATTTTTATACTATTTTTGTCTCTATCTATAAATATGCTCCGTTTAAATATTTAAAGTTGAGTTGTCAAAACCTTTTAAAAGATAAATTACTTTGCATTCAAAAAGAAATATCATCCTTTTTTCACAAAAAATAGGTGTCATTATCAGTAACGTAAATCTCTATTGAAACTCGCTAAATTTCATTCCTCCGTCTGTGTCATACCTAATTCTTGTCTGCTCCGGTCGTTTACAACATGTAAATAAAAAAAGGAAGAGAGGAATAGAGTAAAAGATTATAAAAATAGCTAAAGACAAAACCATGATAATATATATATAAAAACATAAAAGACGAAATTATGCATACAATTTTTGGTAGCTATTGCTTGGAGAAACAAAAAGGGGAACTCTTGGGTGATTTATCTATGTCTCAATCCAATAGTCAACAAATTTTAACTGAATAAATGTAATGACTTTCGATAAAGGTCTTCTTTTTGGCTTATATAAATTCTACAAGGCCGCAGTCGCAGTTCGGAAGAGATTAATAGAATAGCCGAATGCCATGGTCCATTTGAACGAGGAAAGCGAAGACTAGAACGCGGCTGAATCCACACTCGCCTGTTCAGTGATACGCTAACCTTGACGTATGTACGAAGAAACGTGTGGCCACTGGACATGCATCGGACCTGGAGGCTGTTGCTGGGTGCTGTGCTGCCTGGAGTACCGGAGCTCCATCTATGCTTCCTTTCTTCCTGTGGTTAATCTGTATAAAATTGGTGGTCTTAATAAAGCTTTGTGTGTGTGCGACAATTGACAATTAAAACGAGTTTATTGACATCTCGTCAATATATACACTCAAAGAAAGCTAGAAAAAGAAAAATAGTAAAACAGGATAATACAATAATAGACAAAAATTGAAATATGCACAGCAATCACAAAATAGAGGATGACGGGAGGCATCCCCGGCGCACAAGTGCTCTGCTCCAGGCGATGAGCGGGTCTTCCACGCCACCGGTGGCGACGCTGAAGCCCTATGACGCCTTCCCGCCCAATAGGCCTCGTGCCACAACGAGGCGTTTGTAGACCGAGGTACTAAAGTCTGGGCGCCTCTTCAAGATGGCGTGGATCAGCTCCAGTATTGCAGTCCTCTGGGCGGCTGAGATCTTGGGGATGAGGGTCTGGGATGAGGGTCTTGAGGGTGGGTGTGGAGACGAGGGCGCCACAGACCTTTTCCCTGTGGAGGCCAAGGTTGCCGGTCTCCGCAAACAGGGAGTTGGGGGCCTGCTCCAGGATGATGTTTAGCTGGGCTCTGATCTTGCCTCTTCCGGCTTGAGTGGAGCCCGTGGTCTCCTCTTCGGTTGGCGCCACCTCCATTGGCTCGATGGGTTCCAGGGAGGCTTGGGGAGACAGGGTTGCTTTGGGCGTGCAAGGGGCCGCGACGGCAGGACTTGGCACCTCACCAGGTGGAGTAGGAGGTGCTGGCACTGTAGGCTGAGGCGCCACGGACCTAGGGGCCCGAGCATTGGCCACTGGAGCGGTGCCTGGCACTTCCTCAGGTGGAGCAGGGGGTGCTGGTGCAGGGGACGGTGGCGCCGGCTGACTGGGCTGTTGAGGCACGGCGGGTGAAGAAGCCTCGATGGGGGAGGCTGCTTGCTTGGAGCCGATGGTCTGCCTGGCAAGCATGGGGCTGTTGGCCCTGCGGTGACCCTGCCTGTTACACTTGGAGCATTTGATCCCAAAGGTCAAAAAGGCGGGCAGGGTGTCTCCCTTGGTCTTGATGTCAAGGCGTGTAGGGAGCTTCTCCAGTTTCACCCTGTCGTGAATGAGGATGTAGGCTTCGCGACGGCCGTCCGTGTAGGCATATTCACCTGCCTTGAATTGCATAGGGGCGATGGAGGTTACACGCCCGTAAGGCCGCAGGGCGTCGATGATTGCAACATCCTCCCCGAAGAAAGGGAGATTCCCTATAAGCAGCCTCTCCGCCCTCTTGCGGAAGGGAAACGTCCTGAGGTTGGTGCCCTCGATCTCGAGGCCCTGATCTACTAGGCGTGCTGCGAGGGCTTTGGTGGCCAGGCCAACTAGTACGTGGCCGTTCATCCGGGTG
Organism: Cordylochernes scorpioides; assembly: GCA_030710605.1. Lineage (NCBI taxonomy): Eukaryota > Metazoa > Arthropoda > Arachnida > Pseudoscorpiones > Chernetidae > Cordylochernes > Cordylochernes scorpioides. Next base: position 170,355,264 of record CP092863.1, on the reverse strand, counting down.
ACCTGGATGAGGTTCTCGGCGCCTCCGACCACTTTATCCACCGCCTGAAGGTAGTGGAGCGGTGTGAAGTGCTCTATATAGACGCACTGCTTCTGGGTAGAGGACTTTTGCCGCGCCCTGGCGTCCGCCATGTGGGCACGCGTAGCCTTGACCTTCTGGAACTGCGGAATCCTCGCTGTTGTTGCTCCCCTTCGCTGAGGCCTTCCCCTAGGTCCGCTGGCCCTGGTGCTGTTGGACTCCGCCACAGGTGAGTCGTGGCGCCTCTTCTTCGACTTCACCACTGTGAAGCCCTCCTCAGAGTTGTTGTCCTCCTCCATTGTTTCAGCCCAGTTCTTTAGAGCTTTTTCAGCGCCTTTGGAAGGCGACTTGGTTTGCATGCCGACTGCCGCGGCTGAATTTGCATTACTTTCGCCTGCCGGCAAATTTACATACTTAGATTCTACGTTTTTATTAAAGAATCTTCTGATTTATGTACTTTCGCTGATTTCTCGGCGAATGTTGAAGTATTCAAGCTGGGCCTTTCAGGCGCTTGTACAGCTTTTTCTGGGATATCAGCCAGTATCATTTTCATCACACATTCTTCGCCCGCAGCGCTCGTCATTAGGGAAAAAGGCGGAGCTCGCGCGCAGACAAAGTGTACTTTAAGGAGAAATGTCCTCCTAATGGAGAGTTTTTAAGTGATAAGAATGAAAATTTCGTGATAAAATCTGTGCTTTGTAGAGTGATGAACTATCATAGAATCATATCATAAAGGTCATACTATAATAACCTCCTTCAGTACCTTATTCTACTGAGGGTGGTCCTCGTGGTCTCTCCATAACTACCAATCTCCCACCATCAGCTTTATCTCCTTGTATGAATATCATCCAGTCTATTGGCTCAGGTCATACACACACTCTTACAATCTTTGTGTCTGCGAGTACTCGTTTCTTATATATTTACATTCAGAACCGTTCGGAGGGTCTCCCCAGCTGATCATCACTGTGGAGTGTCGATTTAATAAGTCCAGCGATGGTTCAGAAAAGTATTACAAAGTTTATTACGCTTTATCTACATTTTTATAGGAAATCGATAAAATGAAGACAAAAAGGACAACATCCTAGAATGCATTTTGGATTCTGATTGTCTTCAGCCGATCTGCCTCGCCACTTAGCGGTGGTCATCTCTTATTTCCAGGTCCCGCTTGTATGTTTACCGACGGCGTGGTCTGTCATCCCAGCAGGCTGGGCCCACATCACAATCCAGCATGGCTCGCTCATACATCACATTCTCAGCAAACGTCAGCTTCCGCTGCTTTTTGAATATTACAAGATGGCACTCAATCCCCATTTGATCAAGGAGACCTGATTAACTAACATGGAATCTCAAGTGTTCTTTTATAAATCTACATCTCAAAAGCACCATAATATTAATATATTAATAAAATATAATTTATTTGAACTATAGTTAAAAATTGTGCCTTCCTTCAAACCTATGATATTATCACTTTTCAGAAAAAAACTTCTATATATAATTATAGCTCTAAATCTTATTTAAATTATATTCTTTAAAAGGAATTTATTTTTTTCTATTTGAACTCTTCTTGTAATTTTTATAATTAATACTATTCTTCATAAGAGGGGAAAAGCGATCAAATATTTAATTGAAATTTAATTCGAAAAAGCAGGATAGTTATTTTAAAAACTGCACAATTTCTAATTCACATTTTGACTTTAATTAATTTTTTTTTGGCTTAAAGAAGGAAACTAAGAGTAATTCAACAGTAAATTGATAATATTTAATACATTTTATAAAGACTTCACTAGATTCATACATTACTCTATAGAGAATTAAAATCAATTCAACTACTTAAAGGCAACATTTTAAAAATATTATCCATAATGATAAAGCACAATTTGGATTTTAGATTATAATAAAAGAAAATAAGACCTAATTCAAATAATTTATCAGTGTGTGACGTTTCGGCAACAGCATTGTCACCATCATCAGACAAAAGAATTTAAAAAAATGGTTTTATTATTATTTTTTATTTTATTATCTTATTCATTTTTTTTTTCTTTTGTCTGATGATGGTGACAATGCTGTTGCTGAAACGTCACACACTAATAAATTATTTGGATTAAGTCTTATTTTCTTTTACATTATCCATAATACACGTAGTACAAGCCATGTTAATCATGGAGGGTAGAAGTTGGCGACTGTTTTTACTGTAAGTGCACCACATGTCTATACATGTGAAAAGCAGTTCAACCTCTGCACTTACAAATGTGCCAGAGTCCCGTTTGGTTACTTGCACCTGATGGTGGGGTTGGACTTTTACAAGAATCAGGGGCCATTGGAGCATTTTGTAAGCAACATTGTATGCCACAATAAAATATACAGGATACAACTGAAGACTCGCATGATTCAACTTAATAACACAAAACTCGCATACATTTGTTTCAAACTTTAGGGAAGATATACTAGTATACGTACATACAATCAGACACATACAAAATTACACAAATACATAAAATTAGAAAAAAATCATTTTTTTTACATCATTTTATAGTTTTAATATACGTTAATATTACAAAGCAATAACGCGCCATCTATACATATAAAATAAAAGGATTTAAAACGCGAATGTTTCTTTAATACATAATACGAACTTCTACTGTCCTTACTGCGATGAAAAAATATATTGGGAGGGCTTGGCTCATCAGTGGTGGATTAAATTGGCGAAACCGCTGGGAGGGTTCACCAATGATGAGCCAAGCCCTCCCAATATATTTTTTCATCGCAGTAAGGACAGTAGAAGTTCGTATTATGTATTAAAGAAACATTCGCGCTTTAAATACTTTTATTTTATACGTTAATATTGTTCAGTTTGTCTTTAGCACTTTTTCTACTCTAAATCTCTTCTTTTTTTTTTCTTTTTTCATCATGTTCCGTATATATGAAGCGTAACAGCTGGTTTCGCGTGAACCTTTATATAGTCCTTAATTGTTTTATAAAAAATAAAATATTTATAAAATTTCAAATATATATTTTCTTTGATATTTTCCTTAGTTAATATCTATTTTACGCTTTTTTTACACACTCACATTTTAACATATTAAAAAAAAAATACTCAAGTAATCTATTCAAAGAATTCAATATACAGTTACGAGCGTCATGCGTTCTTAATCTCTTAATTCTTCAGTTTTCATCTCTGTCACCGTTTGCTTTTTTTTTGGAATGGCGCTCTCCTATTGGTTGGCTACTAAGCGAACTATTATTAGTTATTTTAAACGGCGAATTAGATCAGTTATATCTAAAAATGAAAATATATAAATAAATAAAACCTACCAAATATTTCAAATTAGAGCAGTTATTATATAAATATTTATATTATATGTGTTATTAAGCGAACTATTATTAGTTATTTTAAACGGCGAATTAGATCAGTTATATCTAAAAATGAAAATATATAAATAAATAAAACCTACCAAATATTTAAAATTAGAAATATTTATATTATATGTGTTATTAAGCGAACTATTATTAATAAAATATTGAGAAGATTTAGATTTTAAACGTATTTATAACCTTTTAGTACTTGATAGAGGGCGCTGTTCGTGAGCTAAGTAGAATAATTTGAATATATAGTTTTAATAATTGATTTATATATATTTTAAAATAGCCTATCGTCTTCCCCGTTATTTTTTACCTATGTATGGAAATTTTGGTTTGAATTAGTGAACTACTGCGAATTTGTATACCGGACATACAAACCAACAAACAGACAAACATATATTTATATATATATAGATATATAATTGGTTATATATATATGACTTTGTACTCCAATATATTTCTTCACCAACTAATCCTAATTGACAATGTAAACATCAAAACGTCAACCGTCTCTAAAAGATAAATAAAATTCTTTCCATAAAATTCAGGGAAATTTCATTAGAGCCGTGCGCTGTCAAATCTTCGAGCCTCAGGCGAAGCAATAAGACATTAGGGAGTTTTAAGAAAAATTATTATTTTTTTTAAATTTCGCCGAATATCTGTCGATTGAATTTACTATTCTGACATGATCGTGACGTTGGGCTTCTTTTTAAAATAAATTTGTATTTTCTTTAGAGGCGTCGCCCACTTTCAGAATTCACTTCCATATTTCACTGTAGCGATAGAGCTAATAATTTTCCTCTAGCGTCAACTTCAACTCACATTAAGGAAAATTACCTCTAAATCGTTTCCTCTTGGCATTAAATTTTATTGAAACTTATATGTCCTCCTAAAGAACTGTTATTATAATTTTATTTTATGATTAAGCAATAAAATATATAAAAAATTGCAGGCTATATGTACAATAATATATATTCAAATATAATATATATATTATATATATATTTAATGAAAGCAGGCTATATATATAGTCAGGGTCAAGTAAAAAATAACGAATATTTTGGTATATAGATCGTTATGTATAGTTCAGTATATTTGGAAGAGATTGCTTTAAACTTTACAACTGAAAACTCTGTAGTGTATTCTCTCTATATATAATGTAATTGCGAAATCACATTATATATTCAATAAAATATATTTTAATCTTTTACGACTCATCTACAGAAATTTAAAAACGTCGTTTTGACAAAAATGCCGCGTGAAAAAATATAATACTGAGTAATATACTTAGAGAGAAGTATTATAAAGATCCCTATATGCAACTGATATAAACAAGTTATTCTTACGCATGTTATACCTATAGAAGTAGTAGGGTAGTTTATAAAACCGAACTTATTAAAATCAGTTAAAACATCTCTTTTTTAAAGTAGAAAAATAACTTATAAAATATTGAAATTTCAAATACAATAGTGTAACCTCAATAATACAAGGGTCACTCTAAAGGTTTTTCCAATCACTTATTTTTATTAAAGCTGCAACTATCAAATTTTCAGAGTTTCTCAAAGTATTCACCCTTAGCACCTATGCAAGATTTCATCCATGAAAACCAACTATCGAAGCACTTACACCAGTCATCTTCGGGGATGGAATTTATGGTATTGATAAAGGCTTGCAGTGCTTCATCATCAGTGTCAAATTTTACCCCTTTCAACGATAACTTAACTTTTGGACTTGTACTTCTCATACCCACACAAAATGAAAGCTGATATAACTTGAATTTACAAAGCAGAAGTTAAGCTTTCAAACATTTTTTTTCATAATAATATACACTGAAGACACTAAATGGCCTATTTACGCATATGCCTCGACTGAATTTCATGTAAATATGATCATATTATATGGTGAGCAAGTAGCATGGAATAGGATGATGGAATATATGAAAAATATGATGCTGAGCGTTGAAGATCACTATTTTGATTCAGTCCCTAGGGCCTTAAATGAAGAATTTCGCTGTTTAATATAACTAATGAATTAATTTAATAAATGAAAATATACTTAGGTGTTTTTATAAGATATACTCCCTGACACACACACACACACACAAGAGGACGAGAATATTCATAGAATAAAAGATGAACTGACTTAAAGACTATTTAATGATGTAACGTGGATAGAAAAATTTCTAGAACATTCACCTGTGCATACTCTGGAAACAAAAGACAAAAGATTTAAGGGTCTTGAAGATGTCTAGCGTCATGGTTTCAAGCTTTCGCAACAATCAAACAACAATGGAAAACGGAAGCACGTGAGGGTGGCATTTGAGCATTGTTCATCTTCCATTGTTACGCAGAGTTCACTCTCCAATTTACAACTCCTTCCAGCTTTTGAATCAGACACACGAAAGGTCTTCTAGTCCCATAACATAAGTAGTAGGGGCTATATTGGAAGTATCTCTTTCCTAAAATAAACAATAATTATTATTTAAGGCAAGGAACTAACGGAAAATGTATCAGGAAGAACCTAAAATAAGGCATCATGATATCTTTATTTTAAAATTATGTTTTTTGAAATTCTCCAAATACACTTACTAACAAAAAGGTCGATGCACCAAGAAGGAGTTGTCCGATCGAAATAAAACGTAAAGGGGAAAAACTGTTAAAATTTCAGAACAATTACTTGTTTTATTACAGAGTTTGATCGTCACAAATTGAGAGTCAAAATGTCGTTTAACCCCCACTGGCCTGGATTCAGGCTGTCACACGGCGTGTCATGGACTGATAAAGATGGTGTGATACGGTATTTCTTGCCAAATTGTCTCCAATTGTCGGGCTAAATAATCAACATTCCAGGATGGTTGCAATCGCCTTCCCATCACGTCCCAGATGTGGTCTATAGGTGAGAGATTGCAATGGTCATTCACCTGTCATTGTCATGTGATGAGACGATGTTTGAAAATGGTCCTGCCATTGTATTGATCGAGGCTGATTGGTCAAATCGACTAATCGCGCGGCATCTGTCTCGAAGTGATGCTGCCATTAGACGATGTTGGCAAGAGTGGGTCAACAATGGAAGAATTCGACGTCAGTCAGGACGGCAGCGGTCGACCAAGGGACACAACAGAACGTGTATAAATAGAGAGATTGTCAGAACGGCTGCCGCAGCACCGGATTCGACGTTATCTACCATCTAACGTGTGACCGACACACAAGTGTCCAAAATAAAAATCAGCAGACTACTGAGAAAGCGGAATCAAGAGCTCGCCGAACGTATTATTTTGTTGAAAAGTAAGCCCTGGGTGATGTGAGAGTAACGGCAACAAAACAGGTTAAATAATGTCATCTACATACCGTTGTGCTGTCAATGTGCCAGGAATGACTACCAATGAGGTCCTGCTATCAAATAAAATGGCACCCTAGACCTTCGGACCTGTGTGGTTTTCAAAAGTAAGGCCAGGATCCACACGCTGCCCAAGATGTCTCCAGACACGTTTGCGACAGGACGTCAGGACACAGTAAGAAACCGAACTCTCAACTAAAGGCCATACGTTCCCAGTCAGCGCAGTTCCAAGATGATCGCTCCGGACACCACTGTAGTCGGACTTGTCGGTGTGAAGTGTAAGTATTGTAACGTTCGGCGAGCTCTTGATTCCGCTTTCTCAGTAGTCTGCTGATTTTCATTTTGGACACTTGTGTGTCGGTCACACGTTGGATGGTAGATAACGTCGAATCCGGTGCTGCGACAGCCGTTCTGACAATCTCTCTATTTATACACGTTCTGTTGTGTCCCTTGGTCGACCGCTGCCGTCCTGACTGACGTCGAATTCTTCCATTGTTGACCCACTCTTGCCAACATCGTCTAATGGCAGCATCACTTCTAGACAGATGCCGCGCGATTAGTCGATTTGACCAATCAGCCTCGATCAATACAATGGCAGGACCATTTTCAAAATCTGATATATGTTCGTAATAAGCACGAATCTTTCGGCGAGGAATTGATACAATAGAAATAGGTTTACTTCGAAAAATAAAAAATAAAATAAACGTAAATTTAGAAAATCAGCTATTTCTGCGCCGAATATTGTTTAGAATACTGGTGCTGGATGTGTAGTTCAGATGCGTTGGAGTTTTTGATTTTCATAAATCGGTCATCGGTCGAGTATGCTTTTTAAAAATGTATATACGAGGTGTGTTCAAAAGGTATCGCGAATTTTGAATTTTCGCGGGTTACGTATATTCGAATTTCGATCTTTTTGTGGCTTTATGTTGGTACTCATGTCTCTCACTTATGCCGACAAGCTCGGCCATTTTGAATGTTCACTTAATTGTTGACAGCTGCTTTGCTTGCAGGTGGTTTGGATCGTCTTCGATTTTTACCTATTAAAAAAAATGGATCAAAGAACCTGTATCAAATTTTGTGTGAAAAACGAAATTAAGTGCGCGGATGCATTCCGAATGTTGACTGTGGCATACGGAGAAACTACCTTGGACCGAAGCAACGTTTATCGGTGGTACAAAATGTTCTCAGAAGGCCGAGAAGATGTGAACGACGAAGAGCGTGCCGGACGCCCGAGCACTTCAACAACAGACGAAAAAAATAATGAAATGGAGAAAATGATATTGGCCAATCGTCGAATCACCGTTAGAGAAGTTGCTGAGGACCTAAACATATCGATTGGCTCGTGCCATTCGATTTTTATCAATGATTTGGGCATGAGACGGGTCGTCGCGAAATTCGTACAAAAATTGCTCAATTGCGACCAAAAACAGCATCGCATGAACATTGCTAATGAGATGTTGGACTCTGTCCGCGACGACCCAAATTTGCTCCAGAGGGTCATAACTGGTGACGAAGCGTGGTTTTATGGTTATGACGTGGAAACCAAAGCTCAATCATCTCAATGGAAGCTGCTGCACGAACCAAGACCGAAAAAAGCGCGCCAAGTTCGGTCGAATGTGAAAGTTTTGCTGACAGTTTTCTTCGATTGCAGGGGCGTGGTGCATCATGAGTTCTTGCCACAGGATAGAACGGTCAATAAGGAATATTACCTGCAAGGTATGCGCAATTTGCGCGAAGCAATCCGCCAGAAACGCCCGGATTTGTGGAAGAACAAAAATTGGCTTTTGCACCACGATAACGCCCCTGCTCACACATCGTTGCTTGTGCGCGACTTTTTGGCCAAAAACAACACACTAATGATGCCGCAGCCACCGTATTCCCCAGATCTGGCCCCCTGTGACTTTTTCTTGTTCCCTAAACTGAAGAGGCCCATGAAAGGACGACGTTACGCTACGCTTGACGAGATAAAGACGGCATCGAAGGAGGAGCTAAAAAAGATTTTAAAAAAATGATTTTTTGAAGTGCTTCGAAGATTGGAAAAACCGTTGGCACAAGTGCATAATATCTCATGGGGATTACTTTGAAGGGGACAAAATAGGTATTCGTGAATAAATAAATATTTTTTTAAAAAATTACAAAGGTCGCGATACATTTTGAACACACCTCGTACATTGCTCTTTAATGTCATAAATATGTAAGGACTTTCTGGTACAAGAGCTAGAGAGTTCGATTTAAAAATTTAAAAAGAAACTTCTGCCTGGAAGCCTGATGTTTTCCCCTTAATATTAATATAATGGGAATTAATTTATTGATTTAAAAACATATCATTGTGAAACAGAAAATCTAACAGAATTCGATTCATTTTTTAATATAAAATGTTTAAAATACAAATTTTAAAATAATTTTATATAATCGAGTTAGTTTCTATATTATTTCTATCTAAAAACATTGTATTTTGTTAAAACAGAGTGGTTCTAATTGTGCAAACCAATGTTGCAAATTGATATATATATTCCTATAGATGGGACAAGCAATGTTATATTCAGTTGTACCATCACATTTTTAAATATAAATATACCACCCTTTATAGTTCCATAAAATATCCCAAGAAAAAAATGTCACCTAAAAATACCTATTTTATAAGTCATTCACATCGAAATAAAATTAATTGCCCGGAGAATAAACTGAAGAAATCGATGTGGGTTCAGTGCTGATGAGCCAGACCCCCGAATTTTTTTTATCGTTTGAAAAATACAGAAAAAAAAACGATAGATAGAGCGTAGTAATCAATTTTAATTCATATCTTTATCATTGAACTATAGAGGTTATTAGAGAAAATTAATATATATGAGTTCATATAACTAATTCCAATTCTATATAGGTAAAAACTATATATATACCTTGGCAAAACAAAACAAAAAAATTTAATTGTATTCAATTATTTAATAAATAACATTGTGTATGAATGCCTTTAAATTAAGACCTAAGACGAAAAATACCTCTGGGAAAACCCCAAGATTATAATAGAAAAGCTGAGATAAATGGAACCTAATGGAGATCGTTTAAACGACTTTAGGAATAAACAACATGCCTTTAAATATAAATATTTTCAGTTTTGCTTTTTGTTTGATAATAAAAAAAGAAATATTCAACAATTATATATAAATTGTTTATTATTCCATTCCATTTACATTGTCGATTATTTCGTTTTATTATTGGAAAAAGAAACATAAAAAGCTGAAAATTTTGCGTAGGTTGTTATCATATGCTCGCCTATTTAGTGAAAATAGCTCATACATTTTAAAATTTTTAATTTAAAATTTCTGAGAATATAAACAAATAGGTTATTTATATTTTTAGAATAAGATATTTATATCTATTTTCGCATCCCTTCTCTTGTTAAATTCCACTATAATACCTTCTCCTTTGTCTTAGGTCTCTGATTTGTGTCGTTTACCGCGGGATGCAACAATTCACTCACTCAATATCTACAAGACCTTTCTTATCATATTTTTGCTAGACAATTAAAATACTTGCCCAATTCTGGAATAATTAATATCAACGAATAATTGATAATTATTCCGATAGATGGCGCAAGCCATCAGCAACTTTCAGTTTCACGATAGGGAGATGCCTTTTTAAACATTTATGAACCTTATTCCAGAACAATGCCACATTCGTACTATTTTTTCACATTGTTTCGCATTCTCACGCACTTTTGGCCTTTGCTACACGTTTCAATATTTTTCAGGATGCCTGAATGACCAGTTTTTGGTCGTTGAGGTACAGCTTGCACCACGCTGGGCCAACAGCCCGAAACGCGTACGTGTTTAGGTTTTCTTGTTTAATCAAGAATGGGTATTTGGCCAATTCTAGAATAATTAACAATAAACGAATAGTTGATATTTATTCCGATAGATGGCGCAAGCCATCAGTAACTTTCAGTAGCACGATAAGGAGATGCTTTTTCAAAATTATATTATTATTATTATTATTAATTTTTAGAATTATAGTCAGTATATATATATATATATATATATATTCTGAATATAGAGCAATCCACAATATGTATATATATATATTTTAAAAATAAGGCCTATTTTGGATTTTAATACGATTATTTATTAATCCGATATTTCGATGGACCAATCTTCCATCTTTTACGAGGTATTTTGCCGTGAAGCACGCAGCAGGTCGCGTGCCCCAGGTGAGCCACTAGACGTCTTCCAAGCTTATTAGATGGTTTATCACCCAATAAGCTTGGAAGACGTCTAGTGGCTCACCTAGGGCACGCGACCTGCTGCGTGCTTCACGGCAAAATACCTCGTAAAAGATGGAAGATTGGTCCATCGAAATATCGGATTAATAAATAATCGTATTAAAATCCAAAATAGGCCTTATTTTTAAAATATATATATATATATATACGTCTCGTGCAGGAAATGATAGTCTTGGTAGATAGTAGTTAGCGACATATTTTACTATAAGTGCACCACATATTTATACATGTAGAGATAAGTTCGACATTTGCGTTTATAAGTGTGCCAGAGCCCTGTTTGGTTACTTGTACTCATTGGTTGGGAAGGACTTTTGCGAGAATTGGGGGTCTTCGAAGAAATTTATGTATTCAGAAAGAAGTGCCTAATGCGGGGTTCGATCCAGGATCTTGGCTGTTGAGAGTTTATATAACTGATAATGATAACAGCATCCAATACGGTTTATTCGGTTATGTATTAAATATAAATGAATTTAGAATATGTTATATTGAACCATATTTCACACACATACAATAGATAGAATATTGTCAGAAGGACAGAGGTTCCTGGTATTCCCTCTTATCTGGACTGGACGGACCGGTGGGGATAAACAGTGGCGCCACATGGAAGGTAGAAATACTCAGTTCTCCCCTCTTGTTCTAACTGCTGGGTCTCATGTACATAGTAACTCTTATTTTATATTTAAATCCTTCCTATAACTAATTAAATAAATTTTTAAAGTAATTCGGAGGCCTATTTGATTATTTTTTTTCGCCACAATATGATATTTTTAAAGACAAAATCCTTCACTACATATCCAATTTATTTTTAAATAGATAATAGAGGTTTTACAAGGTCGATGTAAAGTTGAAAAAGGAAGCTATTTCTGTTATCTAGGATCTCCATATTTTTTATATTCCAATTAATTTTTTCTTTTTTATTTTCCTTTCAAATTTGAGATCAAATTTTAATATAATTATTCATTTAAATATCATTGTTTGAGGGCAGTAGCTAAAATATTTATTTATTTTTCCTTCTCAGTGCAATTTTTAGTAGAAGATATTTTTTTTAAAAATATCTCTTTATTGATTAATTATTTTTAATTGAAATAGATTTGCGTCATCCTATATTTTAATATTTTAGAAAAAAACTTTCAGGTTTTAAAAAATTATATATATGTCATAATATATACTCTTCCAGTAATAATAAAGCCAACCTACAGACAACCCAGAGAGAGACGGGAGGGTATAGTACGGTCACTTGAGATATCAGCGACATTCCAAGGGGCGACCACTGGGGTCCGTTAGTTAACACCTTGGGACTTCTAAGACAGTTGGGGATTGTGTGCGACACGAACGGCCGCCCGGCTGTGCCGGTCCCGTCTCTCTCTCTCTCTGTTTGCCTGGGTTCCTCTTCCAATTTGTGGTGTGTTTTTTCCCCACCTTTTATACCACATATATATAAGTATATATACGAGTAGTCATAATTATACACTATTAAGCCCTTAAATAGCTTTATAATATTGAAATCTGGTGATTGATCTACTTATTCTATTGTGATAAGTTTTATTGACAAAAGAATAATTCAACTTTTTTTACATCGCCACATTTTCAAGGTTTAATACTCCGTAAATGTCCAGTCGTTTGTGCGACTGTCTAATGCTTCAGTGATATATATTTGAATTTATTTTTGTTTGATATTGAAGGAAGAGTTTTAAATTTTAGCGAAAGGTTTTAAATGCATTTCATTCAAATAAGCATTTATATATTTATTAGTATTAGAGATTAAAAAGCATATATTGGATTGAATAAAAGATTTATTTGCCAATATTTCGGTTGGCTGAACGCCAACCTTTATTGAGGCATTACATTTTTGTATACACAAACTCAGCGCCGCATAGTGTTATACCATCACAGTTGAAATAATTTAAAAAGTACAAAGTAGATGAGGGAAATTTGTGCATGAAAAAATTATTATAAAATTACAATATATAATAAGTTAAATATCTTAAAATATTAAAGGAAAAAAATACTGAGGTCTATCCTATATTTTAAAATATTTGTATTAAGTTTCATATGAATCTTTATTTTGATCATCTCAAGCTTTCGGGCTTGTCTGCCCTTCCACAGGAGAACAATACATTAAGAATATAACGCCGCCTGATGCTAAACTATTATGAATCTATATACATCTATTATATACATTTTCATTAGGATATTTTTGCATATTATTTTACTTAAGATATGTTTTTATTTGATTAAGGTATTTACATATTTTACTATTGTTTGTTTTATTCTATGAGTTTTCTTATGGGTTGGGAATTCTACTATTTTATGTTAGTTTTATAATGGCTATTGGCTATTACGTGTAAGTGATAACATATTATTGTTGATATTATTAGCTGTCACTAGGATATATCGTGTTATATATTTCGGGCAAGTCTATTTTTCTATTGATGCTGTTGTGTTTTCTGGATAATAAAGATTCAATGATTAGTCTTTGATATTTGCTATTTATGTTGTTGTAATGTATTTTGGGTTCTTCTAATGCGAAAGTATGACCTGTTTCTTTGCAGTGTTGGTAAATACCTTAATCAAATAAAAACATATCTTAAGTAAAATAATATGCAAAAATATCCTAATGAAAATGTATATAATAGATGTATATAGATTCATAATAGTTTAGCATCAGGCGGCGTTATATTCTTAATGTATTGTTCTCCTGTGGAAGGGCAGACAAGCCCGAAAGCTTGAGATGATCAAAATAAAGATTCTTATCTCCATAAACGTTTATATTCTGATATCAGATTTGTATTAAGTACATAAAATATAATTCATCAATTAATTCATAAAGAGATAAATGTAAAAATATATGTATCTATTAAAACATTTGAAAATAAATTAAAAATGATTTAAAAAAATAAAAACTCTAAGAACTTTTTTTTAAAGTTTAACAATAAAATGTGTGTATGTAAAAAATTCATTTCAAATTTTTATGGTTCAAGTATTTATCAGTTATTCTCATAATAAGTATTCTATATATTCAATATATGATTTATTTCATCTTATATTAATTTTAATAATTTTCTAAAATAATAATGGAAACCGAGGCCTATAAAACAAAGAGAGATTCCTAATATAAAGAATTCCGTTACACCCACATAAGCAGAAAAAGAAAAATAGAGTGGGAAATGACAAAAACTTTTCAGCATATGAAAGTAAAATTTAGAATTTGGAAGAGAGGGGTCCCTATTTTTCTCGACAGATTCGGGTTTATTACAAATAAACAGTCTTTCTTTCTACGTGGATGGTTTGTTAGATTGACATATCAGAGAAACAAGACCTTCAGGAATAGAAGGTATGGGGGAGTACTTTATATTTATAATATTCCGTCCACATGTCATTTTTATTCTAATTTAAAATGACGTCTTTATTATAGGTTCCTAATATCTAATACCTTTTCTCTCTATGCTACCTAAATCTTCATATGCTTCAAAAGGGTTGATTTTTCTCTTTTGAACATTTCATTCTATGATTATAAATACATAAGCATATTCCAACATTTCCCAATTTATAAGAAGAATATTACAGTATAGTATTAGAGCTTTAAAAAGCGTTCTGTTGAATTGAATAGACGAAACTGTTTGGAGGGTTAAATGACAAATATTAACTATTACGCGTTTACACAAAGGTAAAGGATAGCTAAAAAAAAGCCTCAACACGATATTTTTTCGGAAATTTCATTTTCTATTGTGTGTGTGGCTTGATTCTATATAGCTTTGTGGGTAACCTGAATTTTAAGAAAACATTGATTAAGCATCTGAATATACAACCTAAACAGGTTCGTTTTCTTCAGGAGTCGGAAAGAAAGTGTTGGAACGTCTCACGGTTTAGTTTGTGATCTGGTATTGATCAAGAGCTTTGTACTGTAGAGCAGAAAAAAATACTCCGAAAGCTCCTCATTATATAAATAAAAATAAATTGCGATTTGTACCGTACCAATTCTCAGTATCGACAAGCACACGTGCTGTGGAAGTCACTTTTGGAGAAGTGGAGAACCTGAGACCGGCTGTAATTCGACTCCCAGCCAACTCACCGCGCTAACGGATCAGATGATAGTTCCCGTCACGTGGTTTTGTACTGGTTGGTGACCACCATCACTGTATTCTTTCCTTTTCTTTTAAATATATATATTTTTAATTTAAACAATTTACAAAAGTGGAAAAAATATAAAATAAAATAGTAAATAAAGGGTATATAAAATGTAGAGGAATATACAGGGTGTACCAGGTAAATTGGGACTAACTTTGACAGTCCATAAAACAAAAACTACTTGAGATTAAAAACTTGTTTTTTTTTCATTACGTAGCCATATTCATGTAAAATGCAACAGTGCATGTGTGCGCAGTGTAGTGATGAAGAGTAACCGAGAATTTGAAAATCGAGCTGCCATCATCGTTGCTCTGCGCGCCGGAAGGAGCCCCAAAGAGATAGTGGATTTTCTTAAGTTGCCCAAAACCACTATTTATCGTGTCAAGAAGCAGTTTGATGAGGCCGACAGTAACAAAGAGGGGATAGCTACAAGGAAAAAGCACTCGCATCGATCGGACAGGGTAAGAGGCGAAGAATTTGTCAAAAATGTCAAGGAGAAGATTGATGGAAACCCTGGGAAGAGCATGAGGGCCATAGCCAAGGAAATGGACGTTGGCTCTATGACAATTGTCAGAACTATCCATGAGGACCTTGGTCTCAAGTCTTATGCCCTTCGGAAAGGTCAGTTGCTGACTGAGAATATGAAGAATAACAGAAAAGGAAAGGCTGCTGCCCTCCTCAACAACCTGAAACACGACTCTTTTGGCATGCTAAGGTTCTTCTCTGACGAAAAGAACTTTGACGTGGACCAAAAAGTAAATCCCAGGAATGATCGCTGGATCTGTAAAGACCCCTCAGAGATACCTGTCGTGATGCACACGAAATTTCCTGCCTCCGTAATGGTCCTTGGCGTTATCAGCAGTGAAGGTGATGTCATGCCTCCCCATTTCTTTGAGAAGGGCCTTAGGATGAACGCTGACACCTACATCAATGTTCTGGAGACCGTTGTGAAGCCTTGGATGGACATGGTGGCCGCAGGAAGGAAGTATGTCTTCCAACAGGACTCAGCTCCAGCCCATAAGGCAAAAAAGACACAATCGTGGCTGACACTTAACGTCCCTAGTCACTGGGGTCCTGATATTTGGCCCCCTAATTCTCCAGATTGCAATCCCCTCGACTACTATGTATGGGGCGTTGTTGAGAGAGATGTCAACAAAGCTCCTCATACCACCATCCAGTCTGTCAAGAAAGCAGTTCATACGGTGATGACCCAAATGGACAAGGTCATCGTCGCCAAGGCCTGTGCTTCATTCCGCACTCGCCTCGAGACTGTTGTAGCTAATAATGGAAACTACATTGAATAAATAAAAACTATATCCTTTTATCTACTACTGTGTCAAATTTCATTCGGATATTTTAATTTTTACTTGCAAAAAATTTCAGTTAAAATACTATTGTTTAAATTCCCAATTTACCTGGTACACCCTGTATATAGTTATTTAAATAAAAAGGCATATATTGGATCAAAATATCATTTATTAGTTATGTATGTGTACAAATATCTTCAGCAAGGAAGACTTCCCCACCTTGAGAGAGTCCTCCAGTCAAGGAGGGGGTCTTCTTGAACATTCCTCAGTTCCACGCCGAGGAAGTACCTATAGATGTGGGTCTTGGCAGACACCAGGATGGCCAGGGTGTCATCGTTTAGGCCATGCCCGAAGACCCAGCCCTGCAGGTCAGGGGGCCGCCCGATTATGGTAAATGCCTCCCGGATGAGAGGCCTGATGTAGCGGCAGGACCAGTACCGGTGAACCAGCGACAGGTCGCCGGACCCACAGGCGACACAAGACTGTTGTGCAGATGCTGTATGAACCCTTTCTCTTTCTTTGATGAGTGACTGCCTTTATAAGTTGAAGAATGATAGGAGATGTAGACCAAGGAAGGATTGGTTTAATAATCTAATTATATAAATGTTCTGGAATTATATATAGAAGATGTGAAGTGATAAAGAGAAATGCCCCGAACAGTGCGAAATGGTTGTTCTATAATGGAAGATCTTCGCATTAGATATTGCACTACATTATGATGTCTTTGTAAAAATCCTTTATCCCTTACGCCAATTTTATTTAGTAAACTTGTGTCCGCATCTCTCTTCCCCACGCATCATTATCATCATCATCATGATGAAATGTTATCTAGAGAATGTTAACGAAATGTTTCCGGTACTTTCCACATAGCAGTGAAATATTATTACAGTATTCTGGCTAGGAAACCGGTTCGATATCCTTTACCTCCGCATCTATCCAGTAGTCCTTGTTGCCAACACCTTTATAATAATATTTTTACCGCGGACGTTTTTACAATATTTCACCTATACGGATCATGTTTCATATAGCAGATTCAGGTCTGTAACCAGTCCTGTACATAGTGTCGACCCAGATTTTTCTGATGATAATAATTTCCTATCATCGCCATCACTACTGTTAAACCATATAAATAAGAAAATATGAATTTGATCGTGTGCTTGTTCAGCATATGCTTCCTGAATATTTGATGAGTCTACATGGAAATTTAGAATACTGAGGCATCGCCCCGAAAATGCGATTTGGGGTCTCCAGGATCAAGGCAAAAAAAAAAAAAGATCAAACAACCATGATATGAGAGCGAAAGGGTATGTTTTTCGATGTATATCTTCTTCTTCTTTTTTCTTATCTACACTCAATCATATTAGGGTATCAAGTTGTGACCCTTGATGGTGTCTGTTTGACAACCATCATGACTGGGTGAAGTAGAATGCGTCTGCCTTTGTCATTAAGACTGGGAGCACTACTCAGTGGCAGGCCGAGTTAGCTCCAAAAAAAAAAAAACGGCCGCCTTTGACATGAGGAACAGACGCCATGTGCAGCTGCTCCTAACATGGAGTACAAACGCTGCTCATCCTGTATCCCTGGATTAGGAGCCCTCACAGGGACTATCAGCCGGGCCAGCTGAACCCAGTTTTTTTAGAGAGCTTGTTACTGCTCCCTCTCCTCCTTTTTCATCCGGGCTTGGGACCGGCAAAGGCATTTTTCCGATGTATATGAATACGTACAACCAATCCGTCCTATAGATAGGAACATGGATAAGAATTTTTATTTAAAAGAATCAAGAATTTATATGCGACTTAAAAACGTTTTACTGATCTATATTTTCGAAGATTATAAACCGACCACACATCATTTACGATGTTATTTGTAATGGATCACTTTGATGATCCAACAAGTTCAAGCCAAGAAAGAAGACTTGAACAACGTAGACATCAGCACAAGGCGGAGGTGGTGTCAATAAACGCCGATATTGTCACACCAACGTCATGGTGATTCCATACGGAGATAGAAAACAATATGAAAATTGAGAAATTGACTGTAAAATAACTTCGTTTCAGTGGGGAAAGGTGTAAACAATAAAGTGTGCTATAAATAACCTATTTTTATTTTGAAGGAAAATAAGCTTCTACATTTGAATATTTGAATTTCTGAGCACGGACTGTTTATCTATATTTACAATTTTGCAGCAATAGCGATATTCAATTCCTTTTGGAACCCAGCCAGAATGCACATTTGATGGGGAAACAATGTTTTGAATATGCAAGTGGGGTTCAGTCTTATTGGTACGGCGATCTCGGCATTCTGAAAAATTAAAAAAATTGGCTACAATATATTAAAGTTATATACTAAAATGATTCATTCAATAATTTTATTAGGTTCTTATAATTATATATATGTGTGTGAAAAAATAATAGAAAAATAAAAAATAAAAAGGTCAGGTGTTGATGTTAAAAACAAAGAAGGCATATCCTGACCAAAAGCACATGTACTTTTTAGATGGCAGAGAGAGTGCCACTAGTGGAACACAAATCAACTAAACCTTGTCTTAACCTGTTCCCCGATATTTGACCAACCCATTTTCTTAATAAATCAAGAAAAGCCATTCATGAACGCGTTTCGGGCTGTTGGACCATGTCAGCGTGGAGCAGGCTGTACCACTGCGACCAAAAATGTTTTGGTCCCAGAGCCTTCCTGAAAAACCAATAAATGGGAATATAAGGCCAAACATGCGTAAATACGCTCAAAATGTGAAAAAACAATTGAAAAAAATAAAATGATCAGGCAGGTGTTGATAGTGAAAACAAAGATTGATGGCGCTCTTCCATCTAAAAAGCACATGTTCTCGTGGTTAGGGTATGCCTTCTAGGACTAGGAGGGAGAGAGAATTTGGACCTAGTTGTTACGTTTTAGTTCATGAGGATATTGATTTTATATGTATCTATAAATGAGTTTTAAAGATATTGAGAGTGTTTAATTCATTTGGAAAAGTATTGAATATAGGAGAGAGAGAATTAATTAATTATTAAGAGTCTAATTAAATATATTAGAATCATGAGAAAATGTTTTAGTGAAATAGGAGATATGTCAGATGAAATAGGTGTGAAGAATTCAGGAATGTGTGATATGAATAATATTTCAGATCAGGCGCCAAAGTAGCGGCAGAGAAATTAGAGACTGTGCGGCCTATGTAATCATCACGTGTTCAGGCAAACTGGATGTTTTGTTGGTTTGGCATAGTGTTTGTTTGCTGGGAGGGCGGGTAATATATCAGCGACTTATGCAACAAGATTTGTTTGCCTGTCATTGGCTCCTGGGTATCAAAGGTTTTCCTACTCTAACCTGGATCTAGTGGGTGTAAGGATATACTTTGCCTATAGATTAGGGTATGTGAAATTCAATAAGTAATTGAGTAATTCGAAAAACAACAGGAATTAGTGTAAAGGGTTTAAATAGAGAAGGTTTGTGATGTACATGGATTATTTAATACAAGTTTTGATGTTTTAAATTATTTTTTAATAGGTTGTTTAGAAATTTAATGAAGCAATCAAGTCAATTAAGGTGTTAACAACCGTTAAAGGTTAAATGTAGGGACGGCTTAATTGATCTGGGAGGACTATGGCGGTTAATTGGGTTTTCTAATAGTTTTATTTGAAAGGTGATCTATGTGGAAGTTTACCTTTATTGGGATTATAAAATACATAAGATGTGAAGGTGGAAAGTGATTATCATTACAATGGTTTTTTGGTGAGGGTGGTAGGGCTGTCTGTATTCCCTTTTTGAATGGCGCCGTGGAGTATTATGTGGAATGGCTGGTTGAAGATTGATATGTTTGTTTAAAATGGCGGTGGTTTGTTGAGATGATTATGGTTTTTGATATTGGCTATGTTTGTTGAAGAAGTAGAAGTTATAGTTAGATAAATATGGCTGGCGTTGATTCCCTTATTGAGAAGTCTGTGAGAGCGGTGCTATGGCGGTCCTATAGAGGTGTGTATATATATTTTTTTTAAGTTAGTGGAAAATATTTTTTCACACACACAAAGCTTTATTAAGACCACTGGTCTAATACAGAATCACCACAGGAAGAAAGGAATCATAGATGAAGCTCCTGTACTCCAGTCAGCGCAGCACCCAACAACAGCCTCCAGGTCCGACGCATGTCCAGTGGCCACACGATATATATATTTAGGCATTTGACTTTTATTTTTGATTCTATTGCAGAAACTATTACCGTGAGATGACTTTTGAGCTGGCTCACTAACCTCACTGTACTTACCATTTTACTGCGTTAATATTTGTATTAATATGATCCTTATAAGGTGAAAACATCAGGCTTCCAGGGATAAGTCTCTTTTCCAAAATTTTTTATTTCAAATCTCTAGCTTCCGAGCATGATAGCCATTCTACAGGAGAAATACAATATAATTAATCGCCGATAGGAAATGAGTTTTACTTTTTTATTTTCTATCAATGATTTATTATATTGTCTTTCTTCTGTAGAAGGACTATGATGCCCGAAAGCTGGAAAGTTGAAATATAAAAAATATGTTTGACAATAGAATTATCCCTGGAGAGAAGCCTGATGTTTTCACCTTAATATTGTAACAAGGAATTATTTATTGAATTTTTGAAATGCGATATTTAAAGATCTTTTCACATTTTAGTTATACTTGTGAAATGTTTACAATTTTGTAGTTTTTTATATTTGTTAAGAATACTATTCATTGGAGAAATTTCCCCTCTGGCACTACCCGGACGGAGGCAGATCATTCTGCTAGTATATATATTTGAAAGTTAGAAAAATTCATAGTTAAATCTTTAGATTATAAAAAATACCTTGTAATGCCTTAACTAAAATCTAGAGTATAGCGCGCTTTCAAAGACCGGCTAAATGTCTTAAATACACTGGTGTCCAAAAAATAAGAAACTTTTGTTTTTTAATGATATGTTTTAAAATATACAAGGCTAAAAGCTAAAAAGTAATTTAATTAGGTATTTTAGGTCGTAGAATTTATTTATCGCAACCATTCGATTCGGTAAAATTGAAAATATACAAATTTTTGCTTGTCTTTATAAGTGTGCTATTTAGCGTGTCGTTTACCCCATCTAAGAATTGTCCAATTATAATTTTATTTCATCCCTAGTTAATTATGAGTTTACGAAAAGTTTTAGCAGATGATTTAAAATGGAGAGCTGTTGGAAGAATGGAGGCAGGGCAATTACAAGTTGAAGTAGCAAAATGGCTAAATGTGAATAAATCTGTGGTCAGCAAAATATGGAAACAGTTCATTGAGACAGGAACCATAAAAAGAGAAGGTTCTGGTAGAAAAATAAAAACAGCTACCTCTGAAGACCGTTATCTGGTCCTAACTGCCAAGCGTCATAGGGAGATGACAGCTATTCAACTCTCTAATGAACTCTCAAGTGCTACTGGAACGAGAATTTCAAGACAAACTGTTAACCGAAGGCTTCACGAAGGTGCTCTTTATGCAAGGCGACCAATGGTCTGTATCTCTTTAACCTCTGCTCACAGGAGAGCCCGCTTGAATTGGTGCTTGGAACATCACCCCTGGACTCATGATCAGTCATTGGGCCAATGTTCTCTTCAGTGACGAGTCAAGATGTAGTTTAAACACAGATTCTCGACGAGTTTTCATCTGGAGGGAGCCTGGAACCCGCTATCATCCCAGTAACATCAGGGAAATAGACAGTTTTAGAGGGGGCAGTCTCTTAGTCTGGGCTGGCATCAGTTCTAGCAGTCGCACACCCCTCCACATTTTTCCTGGGGGGACTTTAACTGCCCAAAGGTACAGGGACGAGATCCTTGAGCCCTATCTAAGACCTTATAGAGATCTAATTGGTCACAATTTATTTTTAATGGACGATAATGCTCGTCCGCATAGGGCTAGGCTAGTCAATGAATATCTCCAGAGTGAGAATATTCGAAGGATGGATTGGCCAGCCAGATCTCCGGACCTGAATCCAATAGAGCATGTGTGGGATGCTCTAGGGAGGCGTATTGGAGCTCGTCACCCCTCTCCCAGAACCTCGTTGAGCTAAGAACTGCTCTATTGGAGGAGTGGGGTTTACTACCCCTGGACCTCCTCCAAAGCCTGGTAAACAGTATGAGGGCTCGCTGTGAGACCTTGATGGCTGTTAGAGGTGATCATACTCCCTATTGATATCTTATTTCTTTAAGATCTGGAACCTTAGCTTTGGGTATGTTCGTAATAATTTGCATATTTCATAATTTCAAATATATATTTTTTTATTTTCATATAGCTAGTCAAATTCTCCATAGTTTAACCTATTTGTATTCTAAATTTTATGTTTGTTAATAAATGAGCTTTTGAGAAATTTCAATATTGGTTAAGTTTCTTATTCTATGGACACCAGTGTATTTTTAAAACGAAATAAAACTTCTAAAAATACTTTATATTTCAGATTTAGCTTCTGTTTTTTTTTTATCAGATCAGAGATACCTGTGGGAAAAAAACTAATTGAACCCTCTTTAAAGAAATCCGTTGAGAAATAGTTTAAAGACTTATGTCAGAAAAAAAAGCCCTTCTAAGGAAAATATTTCTAGAATTGAAGAACAAGATAATGTGTTAAAAATAAAAGAAATCGATTTAACTATGTCGCTTTTATAAAAGACATATACCTATATACTTACTAGTATAATAAATGGTCACTTCAGCGATCCAATTTATTCTTAATGTCAATCATATCTCAATAAACAAGAATTTAACGATAACTGTACTAAACCTGGGCCCGTATCTCATACATGCATTCCACCTAGATAAGTAATATGCGGAATAAACATTGAGATCAGAATTACAAAAACTATAACAATACTCAGAACGAAACACTATAAAGGAATGACAATACATCCAGATGGCACAAGAACCTACAGTACATGCAACAACTGTCCTGGTGTGAAACTAACACCTACCCACATATTCTCATGCCCAGCAATGGCCACAGCCTTGCAGAAAATTTACATGGACCCAGAGCAACAGCTTTACACACCCAAGATAGTGGACATTGCGACTGCTGTGATAGAGAGATGCATGGGGACATCTGAGGCTCTTCATTGAAAACGACAACAACAGCAACCTAGATAAGTCTCCTTTTGACATGTGTAGATATGTGGTGTACTTACAGCAAAAGCAGTCGCTAACTACTCACCATGAATATCATGGCCTGTACCACGTGTACGAGGGATAATAAAAATAATTTTTAAAAACCTTAGATAAGTCGTGATATGTATCAAATGGCATACAATTATGTTTATTTTAATTTTTATAAGGAAAATTTAAAATATCCAGCTTATATAAAAGTTACGAAATTATCTTTACGACCAACACCTGTAACTACAAGGTCGGAGATATGGCTAAAAATAGTAATGTTTGTCTAAAAATGTTTTTTATCAGTTTTTGTTTTCAAATTACAGGGGATGAAGATAATTATACTGTGAAAAGGTATTTGATAAACGAGGAAAAAATAAAGGAAGGATTGTTTCAGGTAAGTTTATTTTCTTTTAAAGGTTTCACATTATAAAATTAGAATCATCACACATTGTTTAAAAAAAAAGAGCAATTAAAGATTTTTTCGCAAATACATATATATTCACTGAAAGCCATACAAATAAAATTAATTCTAATTTACTGTATAATACAGGTATCACTAGATTATTGGACACATATTAGATATCTTGAACTAAGAATTACAATATTAATATTAGAGTGTGCGAAATGTGGAGATAGGTTTTCCACGTATAAACATATCATATCATAAGTGATAGAAGAAAAACGTTTACTTCCGATCATAGTGAGAATAAATATATAGTATAATGCCTTTTTTTTAATGAATAATTTTATATTTGATCTTATTCAATTGCCATATATGTATAATCATTAACATATTTTAAATTAAATAATTTGTGTGCTTAATTATATATTATAACGTGTTTTTTATGATAAAAATGAACGATTCTTTCAAAAAAATGTTAGATATTGTAGCAAAGTATTTATTATTTTATGTTTATATTTTGCTACTCTGTAAACTTCCCTAATTGCTTATATTTTTTTATCTTTCATACGCTCTTTAGTACCTTCCAGGAATCCAGGTTACCTCAAGAGAGATCGTCCATAGTTTTGTTCTTGCCTAAAAGAAATTGCTGTGTCATCATTAAGTTTGTTTTTCATAATATTCCATGTGGCAATATATAAAAATTGTGGAAACCTTTTTAGAAATTTCAGCACCTTTTAAAATGTTGCACTTAAAAAAATTCGTCCTTTAGTTATCACATCATCGTAGAAGTGTTTGGTCTGGGAGATGAGGCAAACAAACTAACAAATGATGGCCTGTAACATTTTGTTACCGGAGTTTTTGAATGTGATGAAGTACATTTTTTAATTAAATCTCTTATGAATTTTTTATGGCTCACTTAAACGTTGTAAAATTTAATTTTACTGGTTCAAATGCCTAAATAGGAAATAAATAACTTCCCCTCGAAATGGGGAAGAGCTTTTATTTGGGTTACGTTGACGTAAGCTTTCGAACAACTCTGTTCTTTTACAGGTGTGTGAATCTGGTAATAACCTTCACCTGTGAAAGAGCTGATATCTTCGAAAGCTTGTGTTAACATAACCCAAAAAGAAGAAACCCTTCGTCTCTTCCAGACTTATAGTACCTAATGTATCCAACATTAGATTTGTCAATTTCCACAATTAGTACCTATGTAAATATGTGGTTCACCTTCTTATATAACAACAATTCATTTCATGGCTTAGCATTTCACGTATCCCTAAATATATTTGATAGGTATTTATTATCAATGATATCTCTATATTCGTTTTATAAACCAACTCGAGCTTACTCAAATCCTACCGTCTAAGAAACGTATATATGGACGAATTAAGCATATAGACATAGGATAATATGTAGCCACCCCGAATGGCATATATAAATACTCATACTCCTATATGTTCCTATCATATTTAAACAAATAGACGTACAATATTTCCACGTTATGAGAAACACAAAAATGGACGGATTATATGCCTAGAGACACTGGAGAATGAGTGGTCCCAAACCGAGTGTAATAAATCACTATAGATTCCAACATCTCCTATATTCCTGCCAAATTTAAACATGCACCATTCCTAAAAGTTGGAGAATGTATCGGTGCCTGGATAAAGCGTAAATACATTAGAAAAGTGGTATACAACCATAGTGGTATTCATAATTTGCAATTAGAGCGACAATTAAGTCACCAAGGGATATTCTGAAGTCTTCGATACATTTATACAAAGTGAACAAAGAGAATGTATCGGTGCCTGAATCAAGCGTAAATATATTATAAAACTAGTAGACAATCATAGTGGTATTCATAACTTGCAATTAGAGCGACAATTAAGTCACCAAGGGATATTCTGAAGTCTTCGATACATTTATACAAAGTTAACAAAGAGAATGTATCGGTGCCTGAATCAAACGTAAATACATTATAAAACTAGTAGAGAACCATAGTGGTATTCATAACTTGCAATTAGAGCGACAGTTAAGTCACCCAGGGATATGAGTTTCTGTATAGCTTTCTCTATATTCTGAAGTCTTCGATACATTTCTACAAAGTGAACGTGAACTATTCCCATGAAATGCAGTGATAGGAGTAGGTTTATTCGATCCACAGAGCCCTAGCAGCTCGCTGTCCAGCCACGTAGAAACGCTGATTGAAGAGCTCCACTTCCTTCCCGCGGACAATCAACCGCACGACACGGCCTTGGCCTCCTGGAGACAATCTGTCGACTGACTCACGCAATTGCTACAAGGCCATGCAGACCGCGCTGCCCTCTATATCGACAAATTGTCCTCAATATCAAAGAAGGACATTTTGATTCTAAAAATATTTACAATAAAACGCAGGCTCCGAGGATGATTTTCCTATTTTTTATTAAATAATTATCAAGCTTTCAGGTAGTGCCAACCCTTCTCCAGGAAGAAATAAAGAATTTTAGTTTATTTGCTCCTATAGAAAGATTGACACTACCCGAAAGCTTGAGAAGTATTTAATAGAAAATAGGAAACTCATCTTCGGAGCCTGCGTTTTATTGTAATTTAAATTTCAGAGGATTATTTCGATATTTTACTAAAACATTTGTTCAATGAAATATATTTGCTTCTTTTTAGCAAATGCCTTCGAATATTTGACGACCATACTGGTACTTACACCCCTTTACGCAATGTCTTAAATATTCTTTACTATTTATTATTTACATTGTTATGGATCTTCACTTTTTCTTCCAACCGGAACCCAGTTCTTAATAGTAAATCACATCAATAAAATAGGTCACACACAATCAGCAATACTGCAATCTTCCACAAGAACGCCACATCCAAGACTCAAAGACTAAGTCATGCAGGCCCTGAAGAAAGTTAAATCTACACAAATGCCATCACAATATATTCTCTTTAGGCCTCTCTATATTGAAATATAAAAGACCTCTGGGAAAACCCCAGGACTATAATACAAAAGCTGAGCACAATGGGACCTAATGGAGATCGTTTAAACGACTTGAGGAATAAGCAACAACAACAACATATTTAAATATTAATAAATATAGATGGAAATTTTGCCGGGAGTAAATTGATCTAAAGAGACAAAGGTCGCCTCTCCCGTCAAAATAGACGACATCACTAGACGCCATCTATTGACCGTCACCGCAAACTAGCAGTCTCGGGTCGGTTACAAAGCCACAACACCAGCTTTGGCAAACTGAAAAGCGTCCACCTAGAGACCATGGTTTCGGGCTAATGGCCCTCGTCAGTCTAGGGCGGACTTTATTCGATGATATCCACACGGGATCTAATGGAATCCTGACAATCTGCCAAAGAGGTGTTTAGCTGGCAAAGTGGCTGGGCCAAATCTATGGCTAAAATATAGATGGATATTTTGCCGGGAGTAAATTGATCTAAAGAGACAAAGGTCGCCTCTCCCGTCAAAATAGACGACATCACTAGACGCCATCTATTGACCGTCACCGCAAACTAGCAGTCTCGGGTCGGTTACAAAGCCACAACACCAGCTTTGGCAAACTGAAAAGCGTCCACCTAGAGACCATGGTTTCGGGCTAATGGCCCTCGTCAGTCTAGGGCGGACTTTATTCGATGATATCCACACGGGATCTAATGGAATCCTGACAATCTGCCAAAGAGGTGTTTAGCTGGCAAAGTGGCTGGGCCATATCTATGGCTAAAATATAGATGGAAATTTTGCCGGGAGGATATTGATATAAAGAGACAAAGGTCGCCGGCAGATTGTCAAGATTCCATTAGATCCCGTGTGGATCTCATGGAATAAAGTCCGCCCTAGACTGACGAGGGCCATTAGCCCGAAACCATGGTCTCTAGGTGGACGCTTTTCAATTTGCCAAAGCTGGTGTTGTGGCTTTGTCACCGACCCGAGACCGCTAGTGTGCGGTGACGGTCAATAGATGGGAGTCTAGTTTTGACGTATATTTTGACGGGAGAGGCGACCTTTGTCTCTTTAAATTAATATATATATCCAATATATAGGCATAATGTATAGATTTAAGATTCATTTTGAAATTTACTATATATAAAAAAAAAAAGATTTATTTTCTCCTATATTTTCTAATTATGTAAGTTTAATATTATATTGATATATACGAATCTCTTTGCATAAATTCTATTCAAATTTCATTCTCAAATGCATCAACACCTGCATCGTTTTGTTTATTAAAGCGTAATACAAGAACATTTCAGGCATGTCCTATTTCCACTAAATTTGAGAATGCATTTTAGGATGAAGTTTGAATATAATTTCTGAAAAGAGATTCATATATATAGAAATTTAATATGAAACTTATATAATCATAAAATATAGAAGATCAATCATTTTTAAATAGTAAATTTAAATTAACTTTTAAATAAAAAGTACACAATATTTACATAGGGACTAAAATTAGAATAGCCATCAAATTATAAATAGTAGTATTAAAGGAACATCATACTTAATAGTAAAAAATGTCGAATTATTTTAAAACAATTCTAAAGAGTATTAAAGCTTGAATCATCAGTGACGAATTCTAATCATAGCAGTTTCTCTGGTTTAAAATAGGCCTATTTGTGTATTTCTTTGCGGAAAATAAATTATGCATATTTATGCCCAAAATAAAATATAAAAAAAAATCACATAAATTATTTCTATTTTTCATCGAAATATTATTTCAAAGTATTTCAAAATAATTTCATTAATGAAAGTTTTCACGAACGAACCCTTATATTTAAGTAAAAACAATTTAATACTCTCTCTCTCTCTCTCTCTCTGGCGTACGCCGATGACATTCTCCTGCTGATCCGCGAGGATTGGCAGTTTGAGAGAGTCAAGACCGTCTTTGACGAATTCCGGCGTGCATCGGGAGTCAGCGTCAACTTCCCGAAAAGTAAAGGACTGTGGTGCGGCGCCTGGAGGGACCGTGCCGACTCTCCGCTGGGCATCTCGTGGTCCGCATCCTCCATCACGGTACTGGGCTGCGAAATAACATCAGGCCATGGAACCTCGGTCCAGGAAAATCACCTGCTGGGCATCTTGGAGAGGTCGATCTCCAGATGGTCCCCATTTGTCCGCGGCTTCTCCCTGGTGGGGCGGGCGAGAGCGGCCAACTCGCTAGTACTGGCGGCGGTGCTCCACCATCTGCACGGCTACCTGCCCGGTGATGCCACTATCGCCAAACTGCAGGCCAGGCTGACGCGGTTCGTCTGGGGATCCTGCCATCGCGCCGCCTGGCTCCCGGGAGCTCTACTGGCACGTCCTGTGTCCGTCGGTGGCGTAGGACTGCTCGACATCAGGACCCAACTCCAGCTCGCCTGCTTCAAGGGGGTCCAGGCTGCATCCAGAAATGGAGGCAAGAACGCCTACTCTTGGCTGGTGGAGTCTGGAGCCTGGATGACCCCCTTGTCCTCGGGTTCCTGGTTGCTGCCTCGCCGCCGCCGGCTGCTGGATCTATGGGGGCAGGCCTCCTCCATCCTGGGCCTGAACCATCGGGTGTTGCCTGCTCCCACTCTACTGAACCTGCCCCTCGTCGGTGCCTGCAGATTCCTGGCGACGCCATCGCTTCGGGCTCCCTCTAGATGGAGAGGAGTTCGCGTCCGCGACCTGGCAGGCCCTGCTCCGCCGCCCATCGCCAGGCTTACAAGAAGCGCCTGCGAAGATGCAGCTGCTCTTGGGGCTTTTTGCCAACGCCTGGTGGCGGACAACGCGACGAGCATCTACAGGGAGCGGACCTTGGAGGAAGCCGTGGTGCTGCGCGGCACGGCCACGCCGTTCTTGCGCATCAGCACACGCACTGCGCGTCGCATGTTGGAGCGTCCCCGCCTGGCCGCCGTTCCCATCTCGCGGTATCTCCGGCGCTGGGCGCCTGTCGTCGACGTGCCCTCCACCAGCCTGGCGTCCTCATCTCTCCGTCGCTGCTCCTTCGGGGGCCATGCAGCGGACATCGCTCTGCGGCTAGCCCTGCACGCCCTGCCTCATCCGGGGCACCCGGCGTCGAGCCAGCCCGTCTGCATCGCCTGCGGCTCCAGCGACCTGTCGCTGGCTCATCGCTACTGGTCCTGCAGCGCCGTCCGCCCTCTCATCCGAGAGGTGTTCTCCATCATCGGGCGGCCGCCGGACCTGCAATCCTGGATCTTCGCGGTGAACCTCGAGAACCACGCCATCACCATCTCCTCAGCGGCAAAGCATGCCATCTACGTTTTCTTCGTAGATCGCGAGATGCGTGGTATCTCTGGGGACCCATTGGCGATCTTCCATCAAACTCTGCAGCGGTGGCAGAGGCGCCATGTACATAGTTGTATTTTTTAATCATTTTCAAATTTTTTTTTTTTTTTATTATAACCATCATCCTTATTATTAGTGCGGACTGTGCACTTTACATGTATTGACAGGATGTCAATAAAAATATGTCAATTGTCAATTGTTGTCTCTCTCTCTCTCTCTGGTGGATCTATGGGGGCAGGCCTCCTCCATCCTGGGCCTGAACCATCGGGTGTTGCCTGCTCCCACTCTACTGAACCTGCCTCTCGTCGGTGCCTGCAGGTTCCTGGCGACGCCATCGCTTCGGGCTCCCTCTAGATGGAGAGGAGTTCGCGTCCGCGACCTGGCAGGCCCTGCTCCGCCGCCCATCGCCAGGCTTACAAGAAGCGCCTGCGAAGATGCAGCTGCTCTTGGGGCATTTTGCCAACGCCTGGTGGCGGACAACGCGACGAGCGTCTACAGGGAGCGGACCTTGGAGGAAGCCGTGGTGCTGCGCGGGACGGCCACGCCCTTCTTGCGCATCAGCACACGCACTGCGCGTCGCATGTTGGAGCGTCCCCGCCTGGCCGCCGTTCCCATCTCGCGGTATCTCCGGCGCTGGGCGCCTGTCGTCGACGTGCCCTCCACCAGCCTGGCGTTCTCATCTCTCCGTCGCTGCTCCTTCGGGGGCCATGCAGCGGACATCGCTCTGCGGCTAGCCCTGCACGCCCTGCCTCATCCGGGGCACCCGGCGTCGAGCCAGCCCGTCTGCATCGCCTGCGGCTCCAGCGACCTGTCGCTGGCTCATCGCTACTGGTCCTGCAGCGCCGTCCGCCCTCTCATCCGAGAGGTGTTCTCCATCATCGGGCGGCCGCCGGACCTGCAATCCTGGATCTTCGCGGTGAACCTCGAGAACCACGCCATCACCATCTCCTCAGCGGCAAAGCATGCCATCTACGTCTTCTTCGTAGATCGCGAGATGCGTGGTATCTCTGGGGACCCATTGGCGATCTTCCATCAAACTCTGCAGCGGTGGCAGAGGCGCCATGTACATAGTTGTATTTTTTAATCATTTTTAAAATCATTTTTTATTATAACCATCATCCTCATTATAAATTTCTCACTTTCTTATAATTAGTGCGGACTGTGCACTTTACATGTATTGACGGGATGTCAATAAAAATATGTCAATTGTCAAATTGTCTCTCTCTCTCTCATCAAACTCTGCAGCGGTGGCAGAGGCGCCATGTACATAGTTGTATTTTTTAATCATTTTTAAAATCATTTTTTTATTATAACCATCATCCTCATTATAAATTTCTCACTTTCTTATAATTAGTGCGGACTGTGCACTTTACATGTATTGACGGGATGTCAATAAAAATATGTCAATTGTCAAATTGTCTCTCTCTCTCTCTCTCTTACAGTGACCTATAGATTCAAATATATAAACTGCTCGATAAATTTACAAGTGAAAAAATAACGTCAGAATTCTAAAGAAGTGGTTCGGAGGAGAGCTAGAACTGAATGCACCTTGCTAAGATCGGCAGCAGAAAGGAAATATGGATACGCCGATTTGTGATGCTCTTAAGGTACGATTTTGTTCTGACCTCGGAATATAAGAACCGAAAAATAAAGAGGCCGATAAATATATGAACAAATGATTTCAAGAACAGGACTGGAGGAAGCTTCATGCTGAGAATCCCTTTATCTAGAAGTATTTAAAATCCATGACTATCAAATTTCGGATCTATGCCGTTACTTGATGATAAAGAATATCTGTGTGTTTTTATAAATTAAATGTGTTTGTGATTGAATGCAGCACTATACTGTTTGGCAAGACATAGACTGTGGATCTAACTTATCTTATAATGAAAGAGAGGCTGTTCAAATCACTCTGAGCTCAAATGCTGGAAGTCAGCTGGTCCTGGTTTTATGATTGGCTTAAATTCCGCTAATTTGAGATTTAGTTATTTTATAAGGTGTATAGTTCTCTATAAAGTATAAAGAAGCCGAATGATGGGAATACCAACGAATGACAGAAATGAGATATATGCCTTACTGGAGATTATTGAGAGGAGGAAGAACCAGCATGTTCAGACATTTTGTCCGGCATTCAGAGTGGATAAAGGAATTGCTGGAGAGATGTATGGAAGGAATACCGGGAAGAATAAGGCCGAGAATGAAATTCTTGGACAATTTCGGAAGAATACACTGCTATGCCATCGAATGACTAACTATAGAAAGGAAGCACTGAGAGAACAGGAATACTGCCCATCAACCTATCCCTTTGAAAATAAATATATAAAAATAAGGTTTGTTTATCTATGACTCTGATATATATATATATATTTTGAAAAAAAATACGTTAGTATATATCAAAGGGCATGGAGATATTTATTTCTTAATATATATCAAAATTTGGTGAAAAAAAATTATTATTAGTTTATTCGTTCTTCCAGTACTAGAAGAATGAGTGACTTCTCTAGAGCGATTTCTCTCCATTCCGTTCTGTCTCATAAGAGTTAATTGCGTTAGTAGTCTTCAGAAGTATCCTAACTTGACAGCCGTATGAATGGATTTGACTAAAATACCTTTTTTGTTTCAGGGTGTAAAATATAGTAGGTTTATAAATTTGAAGTGTTTTCATTTTTCTATACTTAGTCCATGATTATTTGAGTATTAGTACACACCAGGTCCCTTTGTTTAAGACAAAGGTAGTTTGATAATTCCCGTTTTCTATTTAAAGAAGAACTCTGGAAGAGAGAGAAAGAACTCTGTGGTGGAAGAATTTATCGACACCTAATTGATAGGAACTGATGAAATCTCGCTCTGATAAGACCATGAACCAACAAATTTTAAGTTTATCTTCATCAGGCTGATGCCAGAGAAACATTACCGTCTATTTTTTCCACTCGGACTAATAGGCCTCAAGTTGTGTAAAAGTAAAACATTCCCTACTCGGCCTGCATGTTTCACTGTCTAACTAAATTCTAACCATTCCATATCAATTAACACATTTATTACCATATATAAAGAGATAAATATCATAACATCTTAGCGCTATCTATCATTGTGTCGATTTAAGAAAATAATTATTATATTTGCAATGTTAAAATAAAGAAGTGTCTGTTTGAACAATTTGAAAATATTAAATATATACATATGGTGAGGTATCCTTTCGACTCTCGCTATACTGTGATAACCGAGGGTCTCTCGCTGTGGTGTGGTAACCGAGAGGGGCAAACCTGTAGTAACCGAGAGGGACAGTCAGGGCGTGGAGAGTTTTCCAGTACCTCTCTGCACCTTGGAAGACCTTTAACAGTTTTTAACAGTTCTCACAGAGTACAGGCAGTCGTGGTCGAGGCAGGGTGGAAAGCTTGGGAATGTCCACACAAAAAACGAAGGGACACAGTTGTACTAAGAAAGTTCCGTGAGCAGATAGGAGTCGAGCTGAGCAGCAAAAGATGAAGAGATGAGAAGTTTTCTTACTAATCTACGGCATGGTCGAGCATCAGAAGATGAAATGACAAGAGCTCCCGCTTATGGTGATGTGGCTATATATTTCCGCGAATTGACAGTTTTATATATCTTTGCCAGGAAGTATTGGGTTTCAGCGGATGCTATAAGAGCGTGGATAGGAAGAGAGTCATTATATACTGGCAACGCCCTGAGATCTTGCTATCTTTAGGCCTCGTTGGACTTCTATCTCAATCTCTTGCTTTAGCTCAACTCTTAATCTATTACATAATTTTATTTATTTATCCTCAGTTTGTAAAAAGTACATTACATATAATAATGTAATGACACATGTCAATCATGCGTATAATTATTTATAGATGTGTTTATTATACAACATAAAAATTTTGTTATAAGTATTATACAATATGAGGTTGTTGGTTTAAATTACCATATACATGTGCTAAATAAAATATAACAACGTACTTTGTCAAGGAGGGTTTAGGCCATATAAAGCCAAAGGTCGTATAAGCCTTTCAGTTCATCCAAGAAAAATAAAGCGCTGCATTTCAAACCAAGGTTTTTCATATCCTTGAGATAAAAAAAAAACTTATCCAATGGAAAGACAACATTGATTTAAAATCCGTATTTGGTTCTGTAGGCTTTTATATAGAATCTTCCTCTAAGTCCTCCCATCATAGAAAGTGGTATTACTTGATGGTCAATAGTCCACGCTGTTCATCCTCCGTATATGAGAAAGCATCATATTGTTTTTTTTTTGCTTATCCCTAGTACACGTGGTACAGGCCATAATAATCATGGTGGGTAGAAGTAGGCGACTGCTTTTACTGTAAGTGCACCACATGTCTACACATGTGAAAAGCAGTTCGACTTCTGCACTTAAAAATCGCCCCGTTTGGTTACTTGCACTCGCTGGTGGGGTTGGACTTTTCCAAGAATCAGGGGTCATTGGAAATTTTTTTTTTTAATCAGAAAAAGTGTCTAATGCGGGAATCGAACCCAGGTCGTAGCTGTCGATATAATGATTAAATAAAATATTAAAAGAACTGTCGTATAAATTGAAGATGTGTTGGTTTATTATATGTGTTTGCCGAAAAAATTATGTTGAAGACGAAAAGGCTTTCGGCCAGATGGGTGCCCCAATTGTTTACTGTGGTCAAAGAGCGGATGCGTATTTCAATTTCAAGGCAGTGTAGGGAAACAATTTGAGCGAGGTTCAAAAGATTTTATGTCGAACTTTGACCGTCGATGAGACTTAGAATCACTATTGACCAAACAACACTCAAGAAAATGGGTGTCTCCGGGAAATCCGCCCTAAGAGAGACATACGTGCTCATGTGAGTGCGGTCAAAATATTCCTTTTTTTGATGATATTGTAGCAAAGTATTCATTAACAGAGTATCATATTTTGATGTTTATATTTTGTTACTCTGTGAACTTTCCTCATTGCTTATATTTTTTATCATTCAGAGTTTGTTCTTGTCTTGAAAAATTGCTGTATCATTCCGAAGTTTGTCTTTTCTAATTTTCCACGTAGCATTTTTATGGAGATTCTGGGTAGATTAGGGAAGACAAACTGAAGATCGCCGAGAAGAACTTGAGGCAATAGGTGCTGTGATCCTTATTTTCAGAGACTGACACCAGGATTCCACCGCCGTGTCAAAGCCAAGACTTCCTTCCAAGATGACGATGGTCCTATAGACGATACGACGACCAAGCCGCTCTTCACACCGAAAGAAAAAGGACGCAAAAGTACTAGGGACAAAG
>CP092863.1:170205063-170319673 GCA_030710605.1 Cordylochernes scorpioides | reverse complement strand
TAATAAAACATTGATTAAACATCTGAATATACAACCTAAGGGGTACTTCCTAATAGGTACTTCCTCGGCGTGGAACTGAGGAGTGAAGACCTTGTCTGGAGGAGAACTCTCTCAAGGTGGGGAAGTCTTCCTTGCTGAAGACATTTGTACACATACACAACTATATATATATTCCCCTACATTTTATCTACCCTTTATTTACTATTTTATTATATATTTTTTCTACCATTGTAAAAATTGATTAGAAGAATCAATAAAATTGTTTATATTGTCAATTGTCCTGAACAAGTTCGTTTTCTTCAAATGTCGGAAAGAAAGTGTTGGAACGTCTCACGGTTTAGTTTGTGATCTGGTATTGATCAAGAGCTTTGTACTGTAGAGCAGAAAAAAAATACTCCGAAAGCTCCTCATTATATAAATAAAAATAAATTGCGATTTGTACCGTACCAATTTTCAGTATCGACAAGCACACGTGGCTGTGGAAGCCACTGTTGGAGAAGTGGAGAACCTGAGACCGGCTGTAATTCGACTCCCAGCCAACTCACCGCGCTAACGGATCAGATGATAGTTCCCGTCACGTGGTTCTTGTATTGGTTGGTGACCACCGCCACAGTATTCCTTCCCTTTCTTTGACTTTTTTTTTTGACAATTTAAACAAGAACCATTGATTATTATAATTAATTGTTACGAAAGTGGAAAAAAATATATAATAAAATAGTAAATAAAGGGTATATAAAATGTAGAGGAATATATATAGTTGTTTAAATAAAAAGGCATATATTGGATCAAAATATCATTTATTAGTTATGTATGTGTTATATGGTTATGTATGTGTACAAATTTCTTCAGCAAGGAAGGCTTCCCCACCTTGAGAGAGTCCCCCAGACAAGGAGGGGTCTTCTTGAACACTCCTCTGTTCCACGCCGAGTAAGTACCTATAGATGTGGGTCTTGGCAGACACCAGGATAGCCAGGGTGTCATCGTTTAGGCCATGCCCGAAGACCCAGCCCTGCAGGTCAGGGGGCCGCCCGATTATGGTAAATGCCTCCCGGATAAGAGGCCTGATGTAGCGGCAGGACCAGTACCGGTGAACCAGCGACAGGTCGCCGGACCCACAGGCGACGCAAGACTGTTGTGCAGATTCTGTATGAACCCTTTCTCTTTCTTTGATGAGTGACTGCCTTTATAAGTTGAAGAATGATAGGAGATGTAGACAAAGGAAGGATTGGTTTAATAATCTAATTAGATAAATGCTCTGGAATTATATATAGAAATGTGAAGTGATGAAGAGAAATGCCCCGAACAGTGCGAAATGGTTGTTCTATAATGGAAGACCTTCGCATTAGATATTGCACTACATTATGATGTCTTTGTAAAGATCCTTTATCCTTTAACGCCGATTTTACTTAGTAAACTTGTGTCCGCATCTCTCTTCCCCACGCATCATTATTATCATCATCATCATCATCATCATGAAATGTTATCTAGAGAATGTTAACGAAATGTTTCCGGTACTTTCCACATAGAAGTGTTATATTATTACAGTATTCTGGCTGGGAAACCGTTTCGATATCCTTTACCTCCGCATCTATCCAGTAGTCCTTGTTGCCAACACTTTTTATAATAATACTAGCCGAATGACCCGGGCAACGCCCGTGTTTTTACCCGATTGAATGTTTTGATTCAAATACTATTTGTTACAATTATAAATTGGCGCCTTAAATAAATGCATATATTAGTTAATACCTATAGCCTATGTGCTTTATTTGTCTATGTACTGTTGGCTTCCGTAGGCGTCTCTTACTGGGAAAAAGAAAGAGAGGATTCCATTTAGTTGGCCAAAGGTGGCGTGATCTTAGCCAACCAATAGGAGGGCGCCATTCCAAAAAAAAAAAAAAAAAAAAAACGGTGACAGAGATGATGTCGCTCGTAACTGTATATATAATTTTTACCGCGGACGTTTTCACAATATTTCACCTATACGGATCTTGTTTCATTTAGCAGATTCAGGTCTTTAACCAGTACTGTACATAGTGTCGACCCAGATTTTTCTGATAATAATAATTTCCTATCATCGCCATCACTATTGTTAAACTATATAAATATGAAAATATGAATTTGATCGTGTTCTTGTTCTAAATATGCTTCCTCAATATTTGATGAGTCTACATGGAAATTTCGAATACTCAAGCCATTGCCCCGAAAATGCGATCTAGGGTCTCCAGGATTAAGGCAAAAAAATGATCCAACAACCATGATATGAGAGCGAAAGGGTATGCTTTTCGATGTATATCTTCTTCTTCTTTCTTATCTACACAATCATATTAGGGTATCAAGTTGTGACCCTTGATGGTGTCTGTTTGACAACCATCATGACTGGGTAAAGTAGAATGCGTCTGCCTTTGTCATTAAGACTGGGAGCACTACTCAGTGGCAGGCCGAGTTAGCTCCAAAAAAAAAAAAAAAAACGGCCCGCCTTTGACATGAGGAACAGACGCCATGTGCAGCTGCTCCTAACATGGAGTACAAACGCTGTTCATACTGTATCCCTGGATTAGGAGCCCTTACAGGGTACTATCAGCCGGGCCACCTGAACCCAGGTTTTTTAGTGAGCTTGTTACTGCTCCCTCTCCTCCTTTTTCATCCGGACTTGGGACCGGCAAAGGCGGAGTTTCCGATGTATATGAATACGTACAACCAATCCGTTCCTTAGGTAGGAACATGGATAAGTATTTTTATTTAAAAGAATCAAGAACTTATATGCGACTTAAAAACGTTATTACTGATCTATATTTTCTAAGATTATAAACCGACCACACATCATTTACGATGTTATTTGTATTGGATCACTTTGATGATCCAACAAGTTCAAGCCAAGAAAGAAGACTTGAACAACGTAGACATCAGCCCTACAAGGCGGAGGTGGTGTCAATAAACGCCAATATTGTCACACCAAAGTCATGGTGATTCCATACGGAGATAGGAAAACAATATGAAAATTGAGATATTGACAGTAAAATAACTTCGTTTCAGTGAGGAAAGGTGTAAACAATAAAGTGTGCTATAAATAACCTATTTTTATTTTGAAGGAAAATAAGCTTCTACATTTGAATATTTGAATTTCTGAGCACGGACTGTTTATCTATATTTACTATGTTTGCAGCAATAGCGATATTCAATTCCTTTTGGAACCCAGCCAGAATGCACATTTGATGGGGAAACAATGTTTTGAATATGCAAGTGGGGTTCAGTCTTATTGGTACGGCTATCTCGGCATTCTGAAAAATTAAAATTTGGCTACAATATGTTAAAGTTATATAATAAAATGATTTATTCAAGAATTTTATTAGGTTCTTCTAATTATATATATGGGTGTGAAAAAAAATAAAAATAAAAAATAAAAAGGTCAGGTGTTGATATTAAAAACAAAGAAGGCATATCCTGACCAAAAGCACATGTGCTTTTTAGATGGCAGAGTGCCACTAGTGGAACAGAAATCAATTAAACCTTGTCTTAACCTGTTCCCCGATATTTGACCAACCCATTTTCTTGATAAATCAAGAAAAAGCCATTCATGAACGCGTTTCGGGCTGTTGGACCATGTCAGCGTGGAGCAGGCTGTACCACTGCGACCAAAAATGTTTTGGTCCCAGAGCCTTCCTGAAAAACCAATAAATAGGAATATAAGGCCAAACATGCGTAAATACGCTCAAAATGTGAAAAAACAATTGAAAAAAATAAAATGATCAGGCAGGTGTTGATAGTGAAAACAAAGATTGATGGCGCTCTGCCATCTAAAAAGCACATGTTCTCGTGGTTAGGTATGCCTTCTAGGACTAGGAGGGAGAGAGAATTTGGACCTAGTGGTAACGTTTTAGTTCATGAGGATATTGATTTTATATGTATCTATAAATGAGTTTTGAAGATATTGAGAGTGTTTAATTCATTTGGAAAAGTATTGAATATAGGAGAGAGAGAATTAATTAATTATTAAGAGTCTAATTAAATATATTAGAATCATGAGAAATGTTTTAGTGAAATAGGAGATATGTCAGATGAAATAGGTGTGAAGAATTCAGGAATGTGTGATATGAATAATATTTCAGATCAGGCGCCTAAGTAGCGGCAGAGAAATTAGAGACTGTGCGGCCTATGTAATCATCACGTGTTTCAGGCAAACTGGATGTTTTGTTGGTTTGGCATAGTGTTTGTTTGCTGGGAGGGCGGGTAATATATCAGCGACTTATGCAACAAGATTTGTTTGCCTGTCATTGGCTCCTGGGTATCAAAGGTTTTCCTACTCTAACCTGGATCTAGTGGGTGTAAGGATATACTTTGCCTATAGATTAGGGTATGTAAAATTCAATAAGTAATTGAGTAATTCGAAAAACAACAAGAATTAGTGTAAAGGGTTTAAATAGAGAAGGTTTGTGATGTACATGGATTATTTAATACAAGTTTTGATGTTTTAAATTATTTTTTAATAGGTTGTTTAGAAATTTAATGAAGCAATCAAGTCAATTAAGGTGTTAACAACCGTTAAAGGTTAAATGTAGGGACGGCTTAATTGATCTGGGAGGACTATGGCGGTTAATTGGGTTTTCTAAAAGTTTTATTTGAAAGGTGATCTATGTGGAAGTTTACCTTTATTGGGATTATAAAATACATAAGATGTGAAGGTGGAAAGTGATGATCATTACAATGGATGTATGGTGAGGGTGGTAGGGCTTTCTGAATTCCCTTTTTGAATGGCGCCGTGGAGTATTATGTGGAATGGCTGGTTGAAGATTGATATGTTTGTTTAAAATGGCGGTGGTTTGTTGAGATGACTATGGTTTTTGATATTGGCTATGTTTGTTGAAGAAGTAGAAGTTATAGTTAGATAAATATGGCTGGCGTTGATTCCCTTATTGAGAAGTCTGTGAGAGCGGTGCTATGGCGGTCCTATAGAGGTGTGTATATATATATTTTTTAAGTTAGTGGAAAATATTTTTTCACACACACAAAGCTTTATTAAGACCACTGGTCTAATACAGATTCACCACAGGAAGAAAGGAAGCATAGCTGGAGCTCCTGTACTCCAGGCAGCACAGCACCCAGCAACAGCCTCCAGGTCCGACGCATGTCCAGTGGCCACACGTTATATATATTTAGGCATTTGACTTTTATTTTTGATTCTATTGCAGAAACTATTACCGTGAGATGACTTTTGAGCTGGCTCACTAACCTCACTGTACTTACCATTTTACTGCGTTAATATTTGTATTAATATGATCCTTATAAGGTGAAAACATCAGGCTTCCAGGGATAAGTCTCTTTTCCAAAATTTTTTATTTCAAATCTCTAGCTTCCGAGCATGATAGCCATTCTACAGGAGAAATACAATATAATTAATCGCCGATAGGAAATGAGTTTTACTTTTTTATTTTCTATCAGTGATTTATTATATTGTCTTTCTTCTGTAGAAGGACTATGATGCCCGAAAGCTGGAAAGTTGAAATATAAAAAATATGTTTGACAATAGAATTATCCCTGGAGAGAAGCCTGATGTTTTCACCTTAATATTGTAACAAGGAATTATTTATTGATTTTTTGAAATGCGATATTTAAAGATCTTTTCACATTTTAGTTATACTTGTGAAATGTTTACAATTTTGTAGTTTTTTATATTTGTTAAGAATACTATTCATTGGAGAAATTTCCACTCTGGCACTACCCGGACGGAGGCAGATCATTCTGCTAGTATATATATTTGAAAGTTAGAAAAATTCATAGTTAAATCTTTAGATTATAAAAAATACCTTGTAATGCCTTAACTAAAATCTAGAGTATAGCGCGCTTTCAAAGACCGGCTAAATGTCTTAAATACACTGGTGTCCAAAAAATAAGAAACTTTTGTTTTTAATGATATGTTTTAAAATATACAACGCTAAAAGCTAAAAAGTAATTTAATTAGGTATTTTAAGTCGTAGAATTTATTTATCGCAACCATTCGATTCGGTAAAATTGAAAATATACAAATTTTTGCTTGTCTTTATAAGTGTGCTATTTAGCGTGTCGTTTACCCCATCTAAGAATTGTCCAATTATAATTTTATTTCATCCCTAGTTAATTATGAGTTTACGAAAAGTTTTAGCAGATGATTTAAAATGGGGAGCTGTTGGAAGAATGGAGGCAGGGCAATTACAAGTTGAAGTAGCAAAATGGCTAAATGTGAATAAATCTGTGGTCAGCAAAATATGGAAACAGGTCATTGAGACAGGAACCATAAAAAGAGAAGGTTCTGGTAGAAAAAGAAAAACAGCTACCTCTGAAGACCGTTATCTGGTCGTAACTGCCAAGCGTCATAGGGAGATGACAGCTATTCAACTCTCTAATGAACTCTCAAGTGCTACTGGAACGAGAATTTCAAGACAAACTGTTTACCGAAGGCTTCACGAAGGTGCTCTTTATGCAAGACGACCAATGGTCTGTATCTCTTTAACCTCTGCTCACAGGGGAGCCCGCTTGAATTGGTGCTTGGAACATCACCCCTGGACTCATGATCAGTCATTGGGCCAATGTTCTCTTCAGTGACGAGTCAAGATGTAGTTTAAACACAGAGTCTCGACGAGTTTTCATCTGGAGGGAGCCTGGAACCCGCTATCATCCCAGTAACATCAGGGAAATAGACAGTTTTAGAGGGGGCAGTCTCTTAGTCTGGGCTGGCATCAGTTCTAGCAGTCGCACACCCCTCCACATTTTTCCTGGGGCCATTTAACTGCCCAAAGGTACAGGGACGAGATCCTTGAGCCCTATCTAAGACCTTATAGAGATCTAATTGGTCACAATTTATTTTTAATGGACGATAATGCTCGTCCGCATAGGGCTAGGCTAGTCAATGAATATCTCCAGAGTGAGAATATTCGAAGGATGGATTGGCCAGCCAGATCTCCGGACCTGAATCCAATAGAGCATGTGTGGGATGCTCTAGGGAGGCGTATTGGAGCTCGTCACCCCTCTCCCAGAACCTCGTTGAGCTAAGAACTGCTCTATTGGAGGAGTGGGGTTTACTACCCCTGGACCTCCTCCAAAGCCTGGTAAACAGTATGAGGGCTCGCTGTGAGACCTTGATGGCTGTTAGAGGTGATCATACTCCCTATTGATATCTTATTTCTTTAAGATCTGGAACCTTAGCTTTGGGTATGTTGGTAATAATTTGCATATTTCATAATTTCAAATATATATATTTTTTTATTTTCATATAGCTAGTCAAATTCTCCATAGTTTAACCTATTTGTATTCTAAATTTTGTGTTTGTTAATAAATGAGCTTTTGAGAAATTTCAATATTGGTTAAGTTTCTTATTCTATGGACACCAGTGTATTTTTAAAACGAAATAAAACTTCTAAAAATACTTTATATTTCAGATTTAGCCCCTTTTTTTCTATCAGATCAGAGATACCCGTGGAGAAAAAAATAAATTGAACCCTCTTTAAAGAAATCCGTTTAGAAATAGTTTAAAGACTTATGTCAGAAAAAAAGTCCTTCTAAGGAAATATTTCTAGAATTGAAGAACAAGATAATGTGTTAAAAAATAAAAAGAAATCGATTTAACTATGTCGCTTTTATAAAATACATATGCCTATATACTTACTAGTATAATAAATGGTCACTTCAGCGATCCAATTTATTCTTAATGTCAATCATATCTCAATAAACAAGAATTTAACGATAACTGTACTAAACCTGGGCCCGTATCTCATACATGCATTCCACCTAAATAAGTAATATGCGGAATAAACTTTGAGATAATAATTACAAAAACTATAACAATACTCAGAACGAAACACTATAAAGGAATGACAATACATCCAGATGGCACAAGAACCTACAGGACATGCAACAACTGTCCTGGTGTGAAACTAACACCTACCCACATATTCTCATGCCCAGCAATGGCCACAGCCTTGCAGAAAATTTACATGGACCCAGAGCAACAGCTTTACACACCCAAGATAGTGGACATTGCGACTGCTGTGATAGAGAGATGCATGGGGACATCTGAGGCTCTTCATTGAAAACGACAACAACAGCAACCTAGATAAGTCTCCTTTTGACATGTGTAGATATGTGGTGTACTTACAGCAAAAGCAGTCGCTAACTACTCACCATGAATATCACGGCCTGTACCACGTGTACGAGGGATAATAAAAATAATTTTTAAAAACCTTAGATAAGTCGTGATATGTATCAAATGGCATACAATTATGTTATTTTAATTTTTATAAGGAAAATTTAAAATATCCAGCTTATATAAAAGTTACGA
Source organism: Cordylochernes scorpioides (assembly GCA_030710605.1). Classification (NCBI taxonomy): domain Eukaryota; kingdom Metazoa; phylum Arthropoda; class Arachnida; order Pseudoscorpiones; family Chernetidae; genus Cordylochernes; species Cordylochernes scorpioides. The sequence continues at coordinate 170,311,365 of CP092863.1, read as the reverse complement.
AATTATCTTTACGACCAACACCTGTAACTACAAGGTCGGAGATATGGCTAAAAATAGTAATGTTTGTCTAAAAATGTTTTTTATCAGTTTTTTTTTTTCAAATTACAGGGATGAAGATAATTATACTGTGAAAAGGTATTTGATAAACGAGGAAAAAATAAAGGAAGGATTGTTTCAGGTAAGTTTATTTTCTTTTAAAGGTTTCACTTTATAAAATTAGAATCATCACACATTGTTTAAAAAAAAGAGCTATTAAAGATTTTTTCGCAAATACATATATATTCACTGAAAGCCATACAATAAAATTAATTCTAATTTACTGTATAATACAGGTATCACTAGATTATTGGACACATATGAGATATCTTGAACTAAGAATTACAATATTAATATTAGAGTGTGCGAAATGTGGAGATACGTTTTCCACGTATAAACATATCATAAGTGATAGAAGAAAAACGTTTACTTCCGATCATAGTGAGACTAAATATATAGTTTAATGCCTTTTTTGATGAATAATTATATATTTGATCTTATTCAATTGCCATATATGTATAATCATTAACATATTTTAAATTAAATAATTTGTTGTGCTTAATTATATATTATAACGTGTTTTTTTATGATAAAAATGAACGATTCTTTCAAAAAAATGTTAGATATTGTAGCAAAGTATTTATTATTTTATGTTTATATTTTGCTACTCTGTAAACTTCCCTAATTGCTTATATATTTTTTATCTTTCATACACTCTTTAGTACCTTCCAGGAATCCAGGTTACCTCAAGAGAGATCGTCCATAGTTTTGTTCTTGCCTAAAAGAAATTGCTGTGTCATCATTAAGTTTGTTTTTCATAATATTCCATGTGGCAATATATAAAAATTGTGGAAACCTTTTAGAAATTTCAGCACCTTTTAAAATGTTGCACTTAAAAAATTTCGTCCTTTAGTTATCACATCATCGTATAAGTGTTTGGTCTGGGAGATGAGGCAAACAAACTAACAAATGATGGCCTGTAACATTTTGTTACCGGAGTTTTTGAATGTGATGAAGTACATTTTTTAATTAAATCTCTTATGAATTTTTTATGGCTCATTTAAACGTTGTAAAATTTAATTTTACTGGTGCAAATGCCTAAATAGGAAATAAATAACTTCCCCTCGAAATGGGGAAGAGCTATTATTTGGGTTACGTTGACGTAAGCTTTCGAACATACTCTGTTCTTTTACAGGTGTGTGAATCTGGTAATAACCTTCACCTGTGAAAGAGCTGATATCTTCGAAAGCTTGTGTTAACATAACCCAAAAGAAGAAACCCTTCGTCTCTTCCAGACTTATAGTACCTAATGTATCCAACATTAGATTTGTCAATTTCCACAATTAGTACCTATGTAAATATGTGGTTCACCTTCTTATATAACAACAATTCATTTCATGGCTTAGCATTTCACGTATCCCTAAATATATTTGATAGGTATTTATTATCAATGATATCTCTATATTCGTTTTATAAACCAACTCGAGCTTACTCAAATCCTACCGTCTAAGAAACGTATATATGGACGAATTAAGCATATAGACATAGGATAATATGTAGCCACCCCGAATGGCATATATAAATACTCATACTCCTATATGTTCCTATCATATTTAAACAAATAGACGTACAATATTTCCACGTTATGAGAAACACAAAAATGGACGGATTATATGCCTAGAGACACTGGAGAATGAGTGGTTCCAAACCGAGTGTAATAAATCACTATAGATTCCAACATCTCCTATATTCCTGCCATATTTAAACATGCACCATTCCTAAAAGTTGGAGAATGTATCGGTGCCTGGATAAAGCGTAAATACATTAGAAAAGTGGTATACAACCATAGTGGTATTCATAATTTGCAATTAGAGCGACAATTAAGTCACCAAGGGATATTCTGAAGTCTTCGATATATTTCTACAAAGTGAACAAAGAGAATGTATCGGTGCCTGAATCAAACGTAAATACATTATAAAACTAGTAGACAATCATAGTGGTATTCATAACTTGCAATTAGAGCGACAGTTAAGTCACCCAGGGATATGAGTTTCTATATAGCTTTCTCTATATTCTGAAGTCTTCGATACATTTCTACAAAGTGAACGTGAACTATTCCCATGAAATGCAGTGATAGGAGTAGGTTTATTCGATCCACAGAGTCCTAGCACCTCGCTGTCCAGCCACGTAGAAACGCTGATTGAAGAGCTCCACTTCCTTCCCGCGGACAATCAACCGCACGACACGGCCTTGGCCTCCTGGAGACAATCTGTCGACTGACTCACGCAATTGCTACAAGGCCATGCAGACCGCGCTGCCCTCTATGTCGACAAAATGTCCTCACTATCAAAGAAGGACATTTTGATTCTAAAAATATTTACAATAAAACGCAGGCTTCGAGGATGATTTCCCTATTTTTTATTAAATACTTCTCAAGCTTTCAGGTAGTGCCAACCCTTCTCTTGGAAGAAATAAAGAATTTTAGTTTAATTGTTCCCGTAGAAGGATTGACACTACCCGAAAGCTTGAGAAGTATTTAATAGAAAATAGGAAACTCATCCTCGGAGCCTGCGTTTTATTGTAATTTAAATTTCAGAGGATTATTTCGATATTTTACTAAAATATTTGTTCAATGAAATATATTTGCTTCTTCTTAGCAAATGCCTTCGAATAATTGACGACCATACTGGTACTTACACCCCTTTACGCAATGTCTTAAATATTATTTACTATTTATTATTTACATTGTTATGGATCTTCACTTTTTCTTTCAACCATAACCCAGTTCTTAATAGTAATCACATCAATAAAATAGGTCACACACAATCAGCAATACTGCAATCTTCCAGAAGAACGCCACATCTAAGACTCAGAGACTAAGTCATGCAGGCCCTGAAGAAAGTTAGATCTACACAAATGCCATCACATTATATTCTCTTTAGGCCTCTCTATATTCAAATATAAAAGACCTCTGGGAAAACCCCAGGACTATATAGAAAAGCTGAGACAATGGAACCTAATGGAGATCGTTTAAACGACTTGAGGAATAAGCAACAACAACAACATATTTAAATATTAATATATTAATATATATATATATCCAATATATAGGCATAATGTATAGATTTAAGATTCCTTGAATTTTACTATATATATATAAAAAATGATTTATTTTCTCCTGAATTTTCTAATTATGCAAGTTTAATATTATATTGATATATACGAATCTATTTGCATAAATTCCTATTCAAATTTCATTCTCAACTGCCTCAACACCTCCTTAAATTTAGTGAAAGTAGGACATGCCTGAAATGCTCTTGCATTACGCTTCAATAATACTATGTTACATATATAAAATGAATAAATACTATGTTACATAGCTTCTTCCCTATGGGAGCTGTGACCCACAGCTAGCAATTATTGTAGATACTGACATGGATCTGACGTGCTTCTGCCAAGGATTCCATCGAAGTCCTGGAACTTTGTCCCTAGTGCCCTTGCGTCCTTTTTCTTGCTGCGTGAAGTGCGGCTTTGTCGTAGTATCGTCTATTGGGACATCGTCATCTTCGAAGGAATTCTTGGCTTTAGCACGGAAGGGAATCCTGGAGTCAGTCTCCGAAAATGTAGATCACAGCACCCATGGCTTTAAGGTTTTCTTGGCGGTCTTCAGTTTGTCTTCCCTAACTTACCAAGCATCTCCACCAAAATGCCACGTGGAAAATTAGGGAAGACAAAATCTTCAGGAGGAGACAACAATTTATTTCAGGCAAGGACAAACTATGAATGGTAAACAAAAGATAAGCTACGAGGGAAATTTACAGAGTAGCAAAATATAAACATAAAAATGACCACTCTGTTAATAAAAATATGTCCAAAATAAAACTACATAAATTATTTCGATTTCATCGAAATATTATTTCATCGTATTTCAAAATATTTTCATAAATGAAAGTTTTCACGAACAAACCCTTATATATAAGTAAAAGCAATTCAATACTAGCAGTGACTGCTTGATAAATTTACAAGCAAAAAATAAATTATTCATAAAAAATAACGTCAGAATTCTAAAGAAGTGGTTCGGAGGAGAGCTAGTACTTAATGCATCTTGCTAAGATCGGCAGCAGAAAAGAATTACGGATACGCCGATTTGAGAGGCTCTTTAGCATACGATTTTGTTCTTAACTTGAAATGTAAGAACCGAAAAATAAGAAAGCCGATAAGGATATGAACAAATGATTTCAAGAACAGAACTGGAGGAGGCTTCATGCTGATAATCCCTTTATCTAGAAGTATTTAAAATCCAAGACTATCAATTTTCGGATCTATGCCGTTACTTGGTGATAAAGAATATCTGTGTGTTTTGATGAATTAAAGTTAAATAAAGACTCCATGTGATTGAAATCAGCACTATACGTTTAAAAAGACGTAGACTGTGGATATAACTTATCTAATAAATGAAATAAATGCAGTGTAAGTCGCTTTGAACTCAAATGCTGGAAGACAGCTGGTCCTGGTTTTGTGATTGGTTTAAATTCCGCTACTTAGAGATTTAGTTATTTTATAAGGTGTATAGTTCTCTATAAAGTATAGAGAAGCCGAATGATGGGAATACCAATGACTGACAGACTAAGCAAAGAATATGTCGTAAAAACGATCGATTAGATATATGCCTTACTGGAGATGATTAAGAGGAGGAAGAACCAGCATGTTCGGACATCTTGTCCGGCATTCAGAGAGGATAAAGGAATTTCTGGAGAGATGTATGGAAGGAATACCAGGAAGAATAAGGCCGAGAATGAAATTCTTGGACAATTCCGGAAAAATACACTACTATGCCATCAAATGACTAACTATAGAAAGGAAACACTGAGAGAACAGGAATACTGCTCATCAACCTATGGCTGGTTGATAATAAATATGTAAAAAGGTTTGTTTATCTATTCTTGCGGCTGAGAGATAAAAGGAAAAACGTCTATATTGCTAACATTTCTTTAATTATCTATGACTATGATATTTATATGCTTTTTCTTTGGAAAAAATACGTTAGCATATATCAAGGGGGCATGGATATATTTGTTTCTTGATAGATATTAAAAATTTGGTGAAAAAAATCTTATTATTAGTTTATTCGTTCTTCCATTACTAGAAGAATGAGTGACTTCTCTAGAGTGATTTCTCTCCATTCCGTTCTGTCTCATAAGAGATAATTGCGTTAGTAGTCCTCAGAAGTCTCCTAACTTGACAGCCGTATGAATGGATTTGACTAAAATACCTTTTTGTTTCAGGGTGTAAAATATAGTAGGTTTATAAATTTGAAGTGTTTTCATTTTTCTATACTTAGTCCATGATTATTTGAGTATTAGTACACACCAGGTCCCTTTGTTTAAGACAAAGGTAGTTTGATAATTCCCGTTTTCTATTTAAAGAAGAACTCTGGGAGAGAGAGAAAGAACTCTGTGGTGGAAGAATTTATCGACACCTAATTGATAGGAGCTGATGAAATCTCTCTCTGATAAGACCATGAACCAACAAATTTTAAGTTTATCTTCATCAGGCTGATGCCAGAGAAACATTACGTCTATTTTTTCCACTCCGACTAATAGGCTAAAGTTTGTCGGGTGTAAAAGTAAAACATTCCCTACTCGGCCTGCATGTTTCACTGTGCAACTAAATTCTAACCATTCCATATCAATTAACACATTTATTACCCTATATATAGAGATAAATATCATAATATCTTAGCGCTATCTATCATTGTGTCGATTTAAGAAAATAATTATTATATTTGCAATGTTAAAATAAAGAAGTGTCTGTTTTGAACAATTTGAAAATATTAAATATATACATATGGTGAGGTATCCTGTCGACTCTCGCTATACTGTGGTAACCGAGGGTCTCTCGCTGTGGTATGGTAACCGAGAGGGACAGTCAGGGCGTGGATAGTTTTCCAGTACCTCTCTGTACCTTGGAAGACCTTTAACAGTTTTTAACAGTTCTCACAGAGTACAAGCAGTCGTGGTCGAGGCAGAGTGGAAAGCTTGGGAATGTCCACACAAAAAACGAAGGGACACATTTGTACTAAGAAAGTTCCGTGAGCAGATAGGAGTCGAGCTAAGCAGCAAAAGATGGAGAGATGAGAAGTTTTCTTACTGATCTACGGCATGGTCGAGCATCAGAAGATGAAGTGACAAGGGCTCCCGCTTAAGGTGAAGTGGCTATATATTTCCGCGAATTGACAGTTTTATATAGCTTTGCCAGGAAGTATTGGGTTTCAGCGGATGCTATAAGAGCGTGGATAGGAAGAGAGTCATTATATACTGGCAACGCCCTGAGATCTTGCTATCTTTAGGCCTCGTTGAACTTCTATCTCAATCTCTGGATTTAGCTCAACTCTTAATCTATTACAGAATTTTATTTATTTATCCTCAGTTTGTAAAAAGTACATTAAATATGATGATGTAATGTTTATTATACAATATGAAAATCTTGCTATAAGTATTATACAATATGAGGTTGTTGGTTTAAATTACCATATACATGTGCTAAATAAAATATAACAATGTACTTTGTCAAGGAGGGTTTAGGCCGTATAAAGCCAAAGGTTGTATAAGCCTTTCAGTTCATCTAAGAAAAAGAAAGCGCTGTATTTCAAACCAAGGCTTTTCATATCCTTAAGATAAGAAACTTATCCAATGGAAAGACAACATTGATTTAAAATCCGTATTTGGTTCTGTAGGCTTTTATATAGAATCTTCCTTTAAGTCCTCCCATCATAGAAAGTGGTATTACTTGATGGTCAATAGTCCACGCTGTTCATCCTCCGTATATGAGAAAGCATCATATGATTTTTTTTTGCTTTTCCCTAATACACGTGGTACAGGCCATGATAATCATGTTGGGTAGACGTAGGCGACTGCTTTTACTGTAAGTACACCACATGTCTACACATGTGAAAAGCAGTTCGACTTCTGCACTTAAAAATTGCCCCGTTTGGTTACTTACACTCTCTGGTGGGGCATGGACTTTTCCAAGAATCGGGGTCATTGGAGAATTTTTTTTTAATCAGAAAAAGTGCCCCCAATGCGGGAATCGAACCCAGGTCGTAGCTGTCGATATAATGATTAAATAAAATATTATAATATCAAAAGCACTGCCGTATAAATTGAAGATGTGTTGGTTTATTACATGTGTTTGCCGAAAAAATTATGTTGAAGACGAAAAGGCTTTCGGCCAGATGGGTGCCCCAATTGTTTACTGTGGTCAAAGAGCGGATGCGTATTTCAATTTCAAGGCAGTGTAGGAAACAATTTTAGCGAGGTTCAAAAGATTTTATGTCGAACTTTGACCGTCGATGAGACTTAGATTCACTATTGACCAAACAACACTCAATAAAATGGGTGTCTCTGTGAAATCTGCCCTAAGAGAGACATATATATATATATACTAGACGAATGGCCCGGGCAACGCCCGGGTTTTACCCGAGTGCGAATATATTTTGAAAACGTTTTAATCTTCATCTAGATCTTCATCTTGTCTACACCTTGTATACATCTTGCTTCCTAGGGTTGCCTAGAGTGGCCGCTATAGACAGGGTGGTCTGTATGGACAGGTGGATGTATCACACAGCTGATAACAGGGTTGCCTAGAGTGGCCGCTATAGACAGGGTGGTCTGTATAGACAGGTGTATGTATCACACTGCTGATAACAGGGTTGCCTAAAGTGACCGCTTTAGACAGGGTGGTCTGTATAGACAGGTGGATGTATCACACAGCTGATAACAGGGTTGTCTAGAGTGGCCGCTATATACAGGGTGGTCTGTATTGACAGGTGGATGTATCACACGGCTGATAACAGGGTTGTCTAGAGTGGTCGCTATTGCCAGGGTGGTCTGTATAGACAGGTGTATGTATCACACAGCTGATAACAGGGTTGTCTAGAGTGGCCGCTATAGACAGGGTGGTCTGTATAGACAGGTGGATGTATCACACAGCTGATAACAGGGTTGTCTAAAGTGGCCGCTATAGACAGGTGGATGTATCACACAGCTGATAACAGGGTTGTCTAGAGGGGGGCAGGGAGGACACGTGTTCGCCGGCAGCCAATGGGCGCGCATTCTATCCGTGAGCTTCAGACAGAATAAGGCAAATATATAAGTAGATACGTGCTCATGTGAGCGCGGTCAGAATATGCCTTTTTTGATGATATTGTAGCAAAGTATTCATTAACAGAGTATCATATTTTGATGTTTATATTTTGTTACTCCGTGAACTTTCCTCATTGCTTATATTTTTTATCATTCAGAGTTTGTTCTTGTCTTGAAAAATTGCTGTATTATTCCGAAGTTTGTCTTTCCTAATTTTCCACGTAGCGTTTTTATGGAGATTCTGGGTAGATTAGGGAAGACAAACTGAAGATCGCCGAGAAGACCTTGAGGCAATAGGTGCTGTGATCCTTATTTTCAGAGACTGACATCAGGATTCCACCGCCGTGTCAAAGCCATGACTTCCTTCCAAGATGACGATGTCCCTATAGACGATACGACGACAAAGCCGGTCTTCACGCCGAAAGAAAAAGGACGCAAAAGTACTAGGGACAAAGTTGCAAGACTCCGATGGAATTCTTGGCAGAAGAACGTCTGATCCATGTCAGTAACTACAATAATTGCTAGCTGTGGGTCACAGCTCCCATAGGGAAGGAGCTTTGTAGCAAACTATTTGTTATTTTTATGAAAAAAAGCATCTCCTTATCGTGCAACTAAAAGTTGTTGATGGCTTTCGCCATCTATCGGAATAAATATCAACTATTCTCGTTGATTTTTAATTAATTAAAAATAAACGAGAATAGTTGATATTTATTCCGATAGATGGCGCAAGCCATCAACAACTTTTAGTTGCACGATAAGGAGATGCCTTTTTTCATAATTATGCACCTTATCCCAGTACAATATCACATTTGTACTATTTTTTCACATTTGTTATTTTATTAACAGAGTATCATTTTTTATGTTTATATTTTGCTACTCTGAAAACTTCTCTCATGGCTTATCTTTTTTTATCATTCATAGATTGTTCTTGTCTTAAATAAATTGCTGTGTCAAACTGAAGTATCTCTCTTGTCTTTCCTAATTTTCCACGTGGCACTATATATATATCAAAAGAACAAAATCTTGAGGTGAGGACTTTCTTGTAGGTATTTTTTAAAGCTCGACGAAATTAAATAAAAAAACTCTACAATAAATTCTTTGCCTTACGATTTTGTTATTTTAATACTGTATAAAATATCACATATATATATATATATATATGTGTGGTATAATATAATTAGGTGGGAAGAGAAATAATCACACCACAAGTTGGAAGAGAAACCCAGACAACCAGTGAAAGAGAGACGGGCCCGGCAAAGCCGGGCAGCTTTTCGTTTCGCACACAATCACCCAACTGTCTTAAAAGTTCCAAGGTGTCGACGGACGGGCCCCATTAGCCGCCCCTTGGAATGTCGCTGCTGTCTCAATTGACCGGACTTTACATCCCGTCTCTCTCTGGGCTGGCTCTAGGTTTGCTTTATTATTCCTGGAAGAGTATATATTATGACATATACGTATCTTATATATATTTTATATATAAATATATTTTATATAGTGAGTTTTTAGACAAATTCGACAGGAAATTGACAGAAAAATTGCGAAGGAACGTGCTTTCTCACTGTGACAATGCATCAGTACAATCATTCGGAATTGTCGCAGAATTGCTCTCACAACCCCCGTAAACACCCGACTGTCGCTCATGATTTTACTTATTCCCAAGCAATCGTTGCGTGAAAGGAATTTGGCTTAAAAATTAGGAAGTCATCGGTGAGACGTAGGCGTCTTTTGTAGACAATTGACAATTTTATTGACATCTTGTCAATACATGCAAATGTGAACAGTCCGCATTATTTATGTAATGATTTGCGTCTATGATATATGCGATATGATTCATGCGTCTTTTGGAAACCTCGTTATTCCGTTTTTTGGAGGGGTTGAAAAATGACAGGGAAGTGTGTGGTTTTCGAAGAATTATATATATTATATAAAAATGTTATTTTATTTTAAAATTATAATTCCCAAATCAAATTACTCTGTTTAGTCGACTGCCAGAGGTCGCCGATTTCCCTATATAAACCTATTGTTGTTGTTTCCCGTTGGCCGGCTCAAATCTTTCTGTAGATATGTAAATATGTAATCTTTTATTTTCTTCTTTACGTCTCAAATCGGGTATTTCTTTGTTAATTATTTTCATCAACTCAATAGAAGCAAATTGTGATTCAAATTTGATTTTATTTTATTTTTACCACGACTGCCATACCATTACGTACTCGTGTATCATTAAACAACCTAAGAAAATATTTTCATAATATATATATGTCGTAGCTAAATGAAGAGGCGCAGCCATTATGCCTAGCGAACAGCGCACCCGCGATGTCTGCCACCTTTAATTTTTGTCCAGCTTTTATACATGGATGAATTTACATATTTACATTTTAACACAAGCGTTACATATTTACATACTCATTTTGACGAAAATAAATTATATCTCTTGGAATTAACTATACAAATTATGACATATATATATATTGCATAAAAAGGAACTTTATGTTAAAAATTAAATAACTTAATTCGAAAAAAAATCGAGTTTACATTAAGAATAAGAGTACTTATTGTACTGTCTCACATATATTACTATAATAGGATCAATATGTTTTTATTCTTCCAAATAAATACAAACAAGAGCATTTCTATAGCCAAACCCCTGTAGCTATATTGATCAATCTATTTATTTATTTTATTTAATGTAATTAAACCTCTATATCCCTCCCGCCCCTAATTTTGGATTCAATTCGACCCTAAGCAAATTCTAATTGCAATTTATTTTTTATGGTTGGTTATATCAAGGAGATTATTTAAGAAAACAATTTCTCTAAGAGCTAACTTGAAAAATAAATAAGCGCAGAATAAATATATCCCTCTCTGAATGCTTTTTTTTTCTTAGAAAGAAAAATTTATTTGTTTTTATATAAAAAGTCCTTATATAATTCCAAATGTATTTCATACGTGCTTTAATTTATATCTCTGAATATTTTAAAACTATTTTTCTCAAGTTGAATATGGAAATGGTAAAGCTTCAATAAAATTTATGGAATGCATAAATATAATTAAAAATCTCGCCTCTTTGTTCATATAATATATCTCCCCCAAAATAAAAGTTTTAGGAAAATTTAATCAGGGGTCCCCTTTTCTCATTACATTTTTCTTTTTCTTCTAGACGCATTTTAAATCAAGTCCAAGAACACGGCTATTGATTCCGTGCTCATATTATTTAATTCATTATTTATCCGAAAAATAATTAATTTTAAATTTGTATTATTTCACCCCCAATCGTTAATACCATTCTTGTTTAGTTTGAATAATTAGATATACGTCTTCTTTTATGGACTAAATTAGGTTTCTTTAGAGATATATTGTGTTATTTTTGTTGTCTTCTAGTAATTTTCAATTTAAAATTCATTTTGGAGGTTTATATTTTATAAAACAAACATATATTAAAATATACAGTTATCAGCGTCATAATCAAGCAACAATTCTTAATTCTGTCACCGTTTGCTTTTGTGAATTGAATAAATACCCAAATATGGCCATTTCTCATAACCATCGGTGGTGCAGTGGTAGAATGCTCGCCTGCCACGCGGGCGGTCCGGGTTCGATTCTCGGCCCATGCATTTTTTTTTTTTTACAATTATCAAAACTCATTTATATATTATACAAGAATGACATCCACGGCACCAATTTAAAATTGTAACGAATATTATTTGAATAAAAGCATTTAATCGGGTAAAACCCGGGCGTTGCCCGGGTCATTCGGCTAGTATTACATATAAAATAAACTGTTGCGAGAAGAACAGTTACAACATCCGCCAATAGATGGCGCTTTGGCTTATTTCCAGTCTTGGACTTGTGTGGGGTTTAGCTACTGCTGTAATCCTGTTTTCTAGGGCTTATAATTGTATATACCTTTTATATATTGACTGTAGGATTTAAATTACTGTAAATACCTGTTAATTATTATTCGGGTTCTAGTGTAATGTGGATTAAGATTTACAATAAAGATTATCGGGGCTCAAAAATCATCCATTCTAGTTAGAAGCTCCGTAAATAAAGATATTTCCAATAAAGATTGGCGAGTAGGTTTGTTCGTGGTTACTGCTGCTGTCGTTACTTCCTATTCAACTTCACAGTAGCTACACTTCTGGTAAGTCTCTCGTGTCCCCCCACCAGTGGTAAGGTCGAGAGATACTGCCAGAGGGAAAGGAGATCTGCCTGAGTAGTAGATCTCAGAGGGATTTTAGGCTGACTGTAGGGCTGTCGAGGTGTGCCAAAGAAACCAATGTAGATGATCCATGAAAGAAGCAGCGTCTCAAAGAAGGACCAAAGAGGAGAAACACGCGGCAATATCAATACTGAATTGAATATTTTCAATATTAGACACTTTTAAAAATTTAATAATTATTTGTTTTTAAGGATGTGAGAGCAAATATTAAATTATAATTCTCTATTTTTGTGATATGATATATTGTAGTACTCAAAAGGCAATGGGTAAAAATAAACTTAGAACTATAAACTAAGCATTAGACGTGACTAATATGCTTCTTTTAATTTTACTGCATAGAAAGTTCATCATTTATGGAAAAACCTGGTTTAATTTATTGGGAAGTAAAAGTTAAACATCATGGGTTTGTACTATGCTTAATTGTAAGTCCAAGATTTTAAAAGAAGATTTATAACACACCTAATAATTCATTTAAAATTTGCTTTATTTTTGTTTGTTTGCAACTTATAACATGCAATTATGAAACTAGGGTTTTAATTTTAAAGGAATATAATATTCAATTTAGGCATGATATCTATTGCGAAGGAGAATTTAGGCTTAAATTTGAAGTTAAGACAAATAGTAAGAGTGGAGGTTGAACTGGTTGAACTTCTATTTGAGAAAATGTGGGAAAAGGCTTGCGTTGAAATAATTACAAGAAATGAAGTTTTGTATAAGGAAAGTGGATAATGGACCTGAAAGAAGAACGGAGAAGAGTATATGTTAAAGTAAGGGCTTGGATTTTAGTGACAAAGAAGAGTGGCGGTTGAGGTAAGGACCTGAATAAGAGTCAGGGGATAGATTAAGTTGAAGTAAGGACTTGATGTAAAGTCGGATCAGAATGGAGGCTGAAGTAAAGATGGAGGAGAGTGGAGGTTAAAGTAAGCACCTCAAGTAAAGATGGAGAAGAATGGCGGCTGAAGTAAAGACCTGAAGTGAAGATAGAAAAGAGTAGATTGAAGTAAGGAGCTAAGGCGAAGATGGAGAAGAATGGAGGCTGAAGTAAAGACCTGAAACGAAGATGGAGAAGATTGGAGCCTGAAGTAAGGACCTGAAGTAAGATAGAACAGAGTAAGTTAAAGTAAAGACTGAAGTGAAGATGGAGAAGATTGGAGCCTGAAGTAAGGACCTGAAGTAAGATAGAACAGAGTAGGTTGAAGTAAAGACTGAAGTGAAGATGAAGAAGATTGGAGACTGAAGTAAGGACTTGAAGTAAGATAGAACAGAGTAAGTTGAAGTAAAGACTGAAGTGAAGATGGAGAAGATTGGGGACTGAAGTAAGGACCTGAAGTAAGATAGAACAGAGTAAGTTAAAGTAAAGACTGAAGTGAAGATGGAGAAGATTGGGAACTGAAGTAAGGACCTGAAGTAAGATGGAACAGAGTAAGTTGAAGTAAAGACTGAAGTGAAGGTGGAGAAGATTGGAGACTGAAGTAAGGACCTGAAGTAAGATAGAACAGGGTGAGTTAAAGTAAAGACTGAAGTTAAGATGGAGAAGATTGTAGACTGAAGTAAGGACCTGAAGTAAGATATAACAGAGTAAGTTAAAGTAAAGACTGAAGTGAAGGTGGAGAAGATTGGAGCTTGAAGTAAAGACCTGAAGTAAGATATAACAGGGTAAGTTAAAGTAAAGACTGAAGTTAAGATGGAGAAGATTGTAGACTGAAGTAAGGACCTGAAGTAAGATAGAACAGAGTAAGTTAAAGTAAAGACTGAAGTTAAGATGGAGAAGATTGTAGACTGAAGTAAGGACCTGAAGTAAGATAGAACAGAGTAAGTTGAAGTAAAGACCTGGAGTGAAGATGGAGAGATTGGAGACTGAAGTAAGGACCTGAAGTAAGATAGAACAGAGTAAGTTAAAGTAAAGACTGATGTGAAGATGGAGAAGAATGGAGGTTGAAGTAAAGACCTGAGTGAAGATAGAACAGAGTAAGTTAAAGTAAAGACTGAAGTGAAGATGGAGAAGATTGTAGACTGAAGTAAGGACCTGAAGTAAGATATAACAGAGTAAGTTAAAGTAAAGACTGATGTGAAGATGGAGAAGATTGGAGACTGAAGTAAGGACCTGAAGTAAGATAGAACAGAGTAAGTTAAAGTAAAAACTGAAGTGAAGATGGAGTAGATTGGAGACTGAAGTAAGGACCTGAAGTGAAGATAGAACAGGGTAAGTTGAAGTAAAGACTGAAGTGAAGATGGAGAAGATTGGAGCCTGAAGTAAGGACCTGAAGTAAGATAGAACAAGGTAAGTTAAAGTAAAGACTGATGTGAAGATGGAGAAGATTGGAGACTGAAGTAAGGACCTGAAGTGAAGATAGAACAGGGTAAGTTGAAGTAAAGACTGAAGTGAAGATGGAGAAGATTGGATCCTGAAGTAAGGACCTGAAGTAAGATAGAACAGAGTAAGTTAAAGTAAAGACTGAAGTGAAGAGGGAGAAAATTGGAGACTGAATTATAAAGACGTGAAGTAAGATATAACAGAGTAAGTTGAAGTAAAGACCTGGAGTGAAGATGGAGAGATTGGAGACTGAAGTAAGGACCTGAAGTAAGATAGAACAGAGTAAGTTGAAGTAAAGACTGAAGTGAAGGTGGAGAAGAATGGAGGTTGAAGTAAAGACCTGAGTGAAGATAGAACAGAGTAAGTTGAAGTAAAGACCTGGAGTGAAGATGGAGAGATTGGAGACTGAAGTAAGGACCTGAAGTAAGATAGAACAGGGTAAGTTGAAGTAAAGACTAAAGTGAAGGTGGAGAAGATTGAAGACTGAAGTAAAGACCTGAAGGGAAGACAGAACAGAGTAGGTTGAAGTAAGGACCGAGGTAAAGACGGAGCAGAGTGAAGGTAAAGACCGAGATGAAGGGAGTGCAAAACGCCGCCCAGCCGAATGTAATCTCAGCCGTCGTCCGATAAAGGAAACTGATATTTCCTGTCGTCAATTCGGGCTGCGATACGGCCGCGGTAAGTAGCAGCCTACTGCGTACTCGCCTACTCAATCTTGTACTATTTCTGCCTCCTTGTGTGCTATATACAAGTGCTTGTAGTTTCAGTATATATCATTACAATGCAATAGTATCAATAGACACATCGATATACCTGACTCATACCATATTCTGTTGAAATAGCACTTTATCCACATCCACCCGTCATTATGCCTTAACATCACAATCATAGTTATTTATTCTTCCTTTCTTATCCCTCACAATTACAATAGTTTACGCCGTTGTATATTAATTCAGATGTAAATATGTATTCTTAGTTAATATCTGCTGTATGTTAATTTAGATGTATACTATTAATTTTCAATATGTAAATTAGTATTTTTAGCTCTATATATAGTCGTTCATATCTTCCATTCTATAGCCAGTAGAAGGATGTCACGGTCCGAAAGCTCTCAAATATTAAAATAAGAAACTCCTCTTCGTTCTTTCGTTTTATTTTATTTATATATATATTCTGCAATATATATTTTATTCTTAACTATATTTATATTAATGCATTTTTATATCTCTTAATTTGTCAGATTTAAAATAGCAACGTATTTCTCAAACAATCCTAATTGTTGAAAGCGTGAATATATTTAGAGGAACTAATATATTTCTAAAATCTATATGTATATAAGTTCTCTACAAACGTGAAAAAATACGTCATTGTTCTACTATTATGATGCAGTGTTTGTCAATCTGATATTCTAATAAAACTTATATTTTTGAGATATGTATTTTTCTAATTGAAACATTTTAATGCCTATATAAATTATGTATTTATTGAATATGCAATTATAACGTTTATTTGTAAAGGAGTTTATTTTTAAGACACTTTTAAATTAATAACAGGAATAATGATAGAATGCAAATAAGAAATTAATATTATATATTTACTGAACATTTCAAATGTTTAATTTTAAATGTTAACAGAATTATAAAGCTTCAAAAAATAGGCTAGAACACGTTTATACATTTATTTACTCAATAGAGCGTAACCTATAAGTCCTTGTAAATGTTGAAAAGTATGAGACAAAAGCGTTAATATTGCGTGTTCTAATTCTAGCAACAGATCATTATTGTCATTGAATATGCTCTTTCTTACCATCATCATACATGCTGGTGTGTATCAAGTGATGTATATTATAATAATATAAGACATGTTATAGTAAAAATAACTTGTATAAGCCGACTAACCTCCTCTATACGATACACCAATCATTATATAACAGTAAACTATAAAAACTTAAATTTATAAAAACAAAAAGGTTCAAATCAGCAATTTAAAGAATGGGATTCCGATTATAATGCAAACGAGGTTACACAGTAGGTCGGAAAAAAACATGAAAATAGTTTCGGCCTTGTTCCTGACAAAGATTTAAGCTTTCACGGGCAAAAAAAAAAAAAGGTGGAGAGGGATGGGGGGGGGGGGGGGGGGGGGATTTTTTAATCGTAGTAAGGGCAAGAGAATTTGTATTTATGTATAAAAGAAACCTTCGTGCTTTTAAATCCTTTCATTTTATGCGTATATTATTACACAATATTATTTTATATAATCCCTCAAATATATATATAATGGCATCTGTCACCCTCAAACCATATTTTTATATAAAATTCATATAAAAGAGTTTTATATAGATTTGACAATTTCATCATTTTTCAATTTGCTCACTCGTAAATGCAATTAATTTAAGCGTCTCGCTTCGCACTGTACACGTCCAGCCTGGGCAACACTGTAAGCTGTCCCCCTGCCAATCGACACACTCGTTCCAGTGTTCACTTCCACAGAGCAATCATCTTCGTAAAGGGCAGCCGCGTTGTCCTGGTTTGTGGCTTATGAGATGTGACCTAAAGGTCTGAGAGAATATATGATTCTAGTGTAGAAGCTCTGCCTGGAAAACTTCGGGGCTTCTCTGCCTTCAGGCCAAAAGCTGCTATCCACCGGACCTTCTCCGACCGCGCCATCTTCAAGACCTTTCAGTCAGAACTGATATCACCAGCCTGTTTGTCTTACTCCCCTGTCTCTTCCTCAGATTACCCCTTTAATCCCACGTTCCCCCTGGGGCCAGTAACACTATCCTGTCTACCACCCACGTTGTATTGGTTCTTGTGAAGATGTCAGAGAGATGTCTCAATGTTGTTAGACGAAATGTTTTGGGAAAATAATTTCTTTAATGTTCATGTGTGCCAATCTGCACAATCTTTCGAAAATATCTGATCTTTGATAGGTGTAAAGACTGAAAATCTTCTCACCTGTTGAATAGCAGGAATTCTCGAAGACTTGTGCAGATAAGATTGTCACATTGAAAAGAGAAAAACTCTTCTCCCGAAACCTCTCGTTTAATCATAAATACTTCAAGGGCATTATATTCTTTCCAATCATCTCTTTTACATTTATATTTGTATTAGCCGAATGACCCGGGCAACGCCCGGGTTTTACCCGATTAAATGCTTTTATTTAAATACTATTCGTTACAATTATAAATTGGCGCCGTGGATGCCATTCTTGTATAATATATAAATGAGTTTTTAAAAATGTAAAAAAAAAAATGCATCGGCCGGGAATCGAACCCGGGCCGCCCGCGTGGCAGGCGAGCATTCTACCACTGAACCACCGATGGTTATGAGAAATGACCATATTTGGGTATTTATTCCATTCACAAAGCAAACGGTGACAGAATTGATTAAGAATTGTTGCTTGATTATGACGCTGATAACTGTATATGTTAATGTGCTTATGTATGATGCACGACTTCAATTCAAAAACTGCTTAGAGTTTAGACTTGATTTTTTTCAACGTTTGTTCGTTACCTTATTTGAGGAAGATAATATTAATATTTCTTAAATTCAATTGCCGTTATTCGATAAAAAAAAAGAAATTGTAATAATTATTTTAGTAAGGTGTTTATTTTCACACATATATCAACCATATTTCTGTTAAAATTCAATCATATGTTTCAAATATAATCATGCATATATTTACATATATATCATTTCTATTTAAAAGACAATACAGAGGGTGTTCCAATTTTAAAAAACGATTTTGCAACGCTGATGCTCACAAAAGAATTGCGCGATTAGAGTGATGCTTTATTTATTCGAAGGAAAAAGCATTGATATATATTTCATGGAAAAAAAAAAAACATTTTCAAATTTTCAAAATGACAAAAATTATAAGTTATTTTGTAAAAGATTACGTTTTCCGACTTACCGAGGAGAAATAACTTTACCTAATTATTGAAATTATGAAATAAAAGAATATTGCTATTACTAAGTTCACAATCAGTCAAATAATAAAGGAAAACAAAGGAAATTTTGTTATTTATGAAATTAAGCGACAAATTCTTTTGAAAAGGGGTATCTGAAGAAGCCTTTAACTTCAACAGAAAAAAAGATAAAGAAAATGGTTGTCAGATCGATATCACCTTTTCAAAGGAACATTTCCACAATAACAAACGTACCAATTTCTACCGTTAATTGTATTATCAGTTAAAATTGGCAGCAAGGACCTGTATGAAAAGTATCTGGAAGGTGAAAAATGGAAGAATGTCGCTACATTGGACGAGGCATGAGTGTATCTCAATGATAGCGACAAATCTCGTGCCATTTACTACTCTAACTCTGATATAAACACCTTTCAGACTAGGTCAAGCAATGCAAAGAATGAAAACAATTTTAAGAATGGATCCAGAGAGCTAATCATATAAATTGAAATATAGGAATTTCGACACTATTATGGATAAAAATGTCCAGAAAGAAATTCAATTAGGAGTAAATCATTTTTTGAAGAAATAAAACGAATTTTCCATAGTAACACCATTGTTTTCTTATCAGAAGCTACCCAGTCTTATCCTAGAACTTTGCTTCACACTATCTTATCCAATGATAGTAACTATCTTGTAGACTCTTTCCCTATATCATCTTTTTTTTTTTTATTTGACCATTTTACAAGTTCATATTTCTGAAGTGTATTGGGTGCTTAAGATCTTATTTATTTTTGAAAAATGCTGACAAAATACTACTTCCCCTATCTCTGTCTAAGTTGAATAAGTAACATATAGATAACTCAGGCTCCTGTGTGGAGCGTATCCATTTAAGTTGAATATCTTTTAAAATTATGTCATTGAAATTTCCTTGGTATATCTATGATTTTTTTTTCAGATGATTGGGGAATTAGTGACCTCATGCATATGTCATATATATGGTAAAAGTTATTCTTCTCATTTCCAATATACATATTAATTACTTATAAAATAGTATCAAGCGGTATTCTCATTGGTATTGATATTTTTGAGTAAATACTCTTTGATGGCCTGCTCGGGATATCATCCTCAATCACATGACGTCATCACTACATGTGTAAATATTCTGCTTATATATCCTGCTTCCACTGCGCTTCTGGTGACCACCAAGGCCGAAGCTGTCCAACCCTCGCCAACCCGCGCATTGGACAAGTGCGCCAAGTGCTCAACCAAGGGCCTCTCTCCCGACACCGAGAAAAGATCAATGTCTTGCCCAACTGCCAAAGCTAGAACTGCAAAGTTCTAGTCCTCCCGCCTTCTTCCTGCCTCCTGACCTCCGCGGACCCAGTCCGGCCTAACCTGCCTCCTCCCTGATGGAGATCCTGTTCCTAGCCTCCCCAGCCTGGTCATAGTGCTTTGTATATTTTCCGCTTTATGCGGCCATTGGGGCTCAAAAATCATCTATTTTGGTTAGCAACCCCGTAAATAAAGATATTTACATTTCTCATTTTGTTTTTGTGACATTTCTCTAAGGTTGTAAATAATTGCTTGTTAAAATATATTTATTTTATTAAATCAATACCCGTTCAGATCCCAGTTTTTTTTTTTATTTGACATATCGGACGCGATATCCCAGCTTGGGATACTTGCGCCTAAATACATTTCAGCAACCTATATACAATTCATTATATACAATTCAATAACCGAACTAAAAACATAATTAAAACTGAAACGATGGTTTTCTCAAACAGAAGATAAAATATAAAATGAATTATTTTAGCAACCTATATACAATTCATTCTATACAATTCAATAACCGACTAAAAACACAATTAAAACTGAAACGATGGTTTTCTCAAACAGAAGAGAAAATCTAAAATTAATTTAGAAAAATTATTGAATTTTACATAAGTGTCTTTGTTATATACAAATTCTCAAATTTCTTCGATGGGATAAAAATCTGCAGCTGTGAAAGATCGGACATTCTATTAATAAATGTATTGCGTTTTGGTTTTCTTTTCCACAGAAGCAGCTAGGATCATCCGTTGCCCCGATTTTCGACAGGAATTCTCCTAAATTACCATGATTTGTGATGAACTGTGAGTTATAAAAATTTGGACGAAATAAAAAGGAATTTAAAATGGGAAAAATTTTCGGAATGTTTCATTAGTGTTCGCTATAGTTTCAGCCATTCTTGATTCTATGAAGTTATGAATTATAGTTGGGGCATGCGGTCTAAATAAATAAAATTCTTTTGATAAATTGGCCAATTCGTATTTTATTATCAACGATACTAGGTGATCTGTGAGAATAGATATTTTTACCAAACTACGTATGCAATTTGATGAGGTCGTTTTATAGGCTCTCACTACCCAAAGAAGAATCTGATATTGCTGCGAGTTTAATATTTAATTTCTTCTTTTATTAATAAATTTATACCATATTTCAGATCCGTAGGTTAGTATTGCCCTGAAAAGAATTTTATATAAAATTAATCTTTTTTAGCATCCAATCCTCACAAATTTTCCACAGAGTGAAAATGACAGTTTTTCATCCGGTTGGTTTTACATAAAATATCATTAATGTGGAGTGTGAAGTTAATTTTTGACTTAATTCTGTGATTAGAAAATTTTATACCTAAAATATTTACTTTTTCTACCGGTTTTATTATGAAGTTTGGAGTTCCCATTGGGGTATATATATATTTTTGCCGTGTATATGTATTAAGTTGGTTTTCTCCGGGCTTAGCTTCAGTTTATTTCTTGTACACCATTGTATTACATAAGTTGAAGTGTTTTCTGATTAATTTTTTAACCCTTCTATGGTATTGTGCCAGAAAATAATGGAAACATAATCCGCATAACAGATTATTTCAGAATTTGGGGATATGAAGTTGATCAACAAATTATTCAGCAGTATATTCCACAATAAAGGTGATAATGGTCCGCCTTGAGGACATCCCTTTGATAAATATTTTGAAACTGTAGTATTCGAGAAGGTGAGACTTGTTTTTCTTCTCTGATTTAAAAATGATTGGATGATTTTTATGAGAACTGCCGGGACGTTGTCTTCGTCCATTCTTTTTATTAAGGCAGGCCACCACGCATTTTCAAACGCACCATTTATATCAATAGTAATCAATGCAACCATTTCGTTTTTTATTTGTGTTCCAGTATGGTCTCGGTTATTTTGTCCATTGCCGCTATTGTAGATTTTCTTTTCGTAAATCCATGTTGTCTATGGCTCAATAAGTTATTATGATTATAATATTCGAGTATTTTATTTTTATTGATCGTTTCAAATATTTTGAGCAATTAGATGTTAGTGAAATTGGGCGATAGCTATTAATTGCTCCGTAGTCAGCTTTTTGCGGTTTCGCGCTAATTTTTAATACCGAATGTTTCCAGCTATCAGGATAGTAATTTAGCACTAAACATCTATAAAAGAGTTTGACTAAACTAGGTGGGATTGGTAAAATTGAGAGCTTAATCATATTATTACTCACGTTATCTGGACGAGGAGCCTTTCTGACATTAAGATTCGAGCACAAATCCTGTATTTCATTTTCGGTAATAAAAATGATTTTCCTGTTGGTAAAACTTGGGATGTGATTTCTAATTAAAGTGTGTTCTTCATTGTCTAACCGCATATCATCATCAGGAAAATGCATTAAGCATTTCCTTCATCTTTTGCTCTCTCATGCACTCTGCAGTTTTATCCAGTAATGGTATGCCCACTTGAATGTCGGCCGATCTTAACCGTTTAAAAATCTTGTATGCATTCCCGAAAGCGTTCGTAGACTAATTTTTTTCAATAAATATTCCCCACCACTTCTTTTTTGCTCAATTAATAGCTCTTAAGTATTTATTTCTTGCTGCTCTGAAAATACTCGGATTCAGGGTACCCCCTTTGTAATACAAATTCCTGAGATAATGTAAATGTTTTTTTAGTTGTCCAAGCTCTTTATTCCACCAATTTTTGGAAGTAGTCGTGTTTATAGAGGTGTGATGCTTGACGTCTAGAGAAGAGTATGCAGCTTCAATGACTAAATTTGTCAATTTGTTTACCACATCTTTAACATATTCATAAGTCACAATGTGTTTAGAAGCTGAAATCAAATTCAGAAAATCCGATGGCGAAAATCCTCAGCAAATTTAGTCCAATTCGCTGATTTTTCTCTGAATTTCCAAGTCGATGTCTGCCTATTATTGTTTGCCAAGTTTATCATATTGAAGATATCAAAAAGTATTGCCAAATGGTCTGAGGTAACAGAAAGTGCTGAGGTTCTCCAGTTATGTATTAGACCAATGGAATGTTTATTAGGAATGGTCAGGTCGATTATGCTAGCATTTCTGCAAGTTGGGATTTTAAGATTATGAACAAATAGACTGTTTTGCTCCTCAATAATAGACTTTATAATATATCCGTTTTTATTTGTCGTTGAATCAAACCAGAGGCCAAAGGCCTCAAGTATTTCTGGATGAATTGAAGATGAAATGCAGCCATAAAGTTTGGGTGTATATAAATATTGGCAATAACTATTCTTTTCCCATTGAAATAGAGAGTGATCGCTGTACAGAAAGAATTTGTAAACCTAATAATTTTCTCATATATTATGTTGCGGTTCAAAATAATAGTAGCAGTATAAATTTGCCTATCTGTGCTAGAATATACTATTCGTGAATTCTTGTCAAATTTATACTGTATCATTGCACATGTATGGTTCTTGTAGAAATATGATGTCAGGAAGATCGTCTGCAATTGTCACACCTAACTCACTAATTGCCATCACACTTTTCCTTGCATTAAATTGTATACATCTGATATTGTTATCATTCATCTGAATGGTATTGAGATCTTTGTTTTACTATTTCCATGTGGGATATGTACAGGGGACATTCGCTGGAGTTCCCCTTGTGATCAAGAGACCTTCCATTCTTGTACCTCGGGTGCTTAGCGCAGTTGAAACATTTTTGTTTACCCGAACACTCGTGATTTCCTGCCGCGCCGCATATTAGGCAAATCTTTTCATGGGAGCATTCACTGATTTTATGTCTTGGATTACACTCACAACATTTGCCTAACTAATACTTTGTCGTGTACATGGCATCTCTCACAGAGTCGGTATAAATAACATTACCCTTCTTCCTTAGGGTTTAATATACTCCTGGAGACACTCGCAGCACTACGTTGTGGTGAGAGGTATTGAATTTCATGGGGAACAGTACTCGGATTTCATTCTCTAGTCCACACAACTCAGGATTCATTGTGCATATGATTGGTATTAAAACATTCACTTCCGTTAATTTACTAACATTTTTATAACAATTGTTGGGTCTCTAGGTTGCGGGGTAAAAATTTTACTATTCGCCTTCAATTCTGTTGCCATGCTCAGTTCTTTTAACAAGTGTTTAGCCTCTTCGTCGCTAGGAGTTTTTATTACTATTGCATTTTTTGTGTTAAGAATTTTATTAATTCGTATCCCACTACCATTTTCTCGTAACATTTTTATATTAGTTGAAATTGCTTGAGCTATGTTGTTAATGGGCTCATTATTTAGAGGAACTGCGAGCAGTGTAGCTTCAGTGTTTAAGGTCCGCTGTCTATCCTCAATAAATTTCTGTGTAACTTGGGAATAAGATAATCCTTTCGAAGATTTCACGGCTTGATTCTCACCGAGCTTCTCTTTCACTATGTTGCCGACTTTACCTTCATCTGTGCCAAAAGGTTCTGGTTATCCGATTCAATCATAGATGAAATTCCATCTTTCGTTTGTTTTAAAATAGTCGAAAGATATGACAAATCATTTTAGTCAAATATTTTGATTTTGTTGAAATTTATTCACAAAGTATGCAAAAATTTCATCCAGTTTCAAATTTAGCAACCTAACCATAGAATTCATCTTTAATCTAAATGAGAAACGAATTGAACTATATAAAAAAGGTCAAATTAATTAGAAAAACAATTAACCGATTTAAAACATTTCACCATAAGCATTTAGAAAATAAATTAAGAAATTTAGGCAGAATTGACCGAAACTTGAGGAGCGATATGACGCACGTCCAGCCAGATCGGACACCTAGCGGATAATGATAGAATATAATACATTCTAGATATGAACCAATCGAATGTTGACAGAAACCAACCTTCCATGATGGTGCAGCAGTATTTCTTCTGCATAAATTTATACTAGCCGAATGACCCGGGCAACGCCCGTGTTTTACCCGATTGAATGTTTTTATTCAAATACTATTTGTTACAATTATAAATTGGCGCCTTAAATAAATGCATATATTAGTTAATAACTATAGCCTATGTGCTTTATCTGTCTATGTACTGTTGGCTTCCGTAGGTGTCTCTTACTGGGAAAAGAAAGAGAGTATTCCATTTAGTTATTAACTAATAAATGCATTTATTTAAGGAGCGACCCGCTCCAACACAATAGTTACAAAAACGAAAAAGCGAGTGGGGGGGCATGATATGGGGGGGGGGGGGGGGGGCAACGGTGGCATGATCGTAGCCAACCAATAGGAGGGCGCCATTCCAAAAAAAAAAAAGCAAACGGTGACAGAGATGAAAAATGAATAATGAATGACGGATTAAGAATTGATGACGCTCGTAACTGTATATAGAATCTTTGTACGAACTTGTACAGTGTATCTATGTACATATTATTAAAGAAGAGAGAAAATAAATATTACTCTTTCAAAAATGTTATTAGTTTGTTTATAGGTTCTCTCTTTAAACACTTTGAAACGAGGCCGATAAATTTAAAGATGATTTTCTTAAATCTTGAGTGTGAATTGACTCTCGATAAATATTAATCTTCAGGTTTGTTAAAACTAAAATGAAATGTTTATGTGTGTTTGTGTGTGAGAGATTTAGAGATGTGTATTTATGTATAAAATCAATAATAAATATTCCTTCTCCTTCCAATTGAGTTTAAGTATAGCGCCTGAGGGAATTGAAAAGGAATTGTGTAATCAAGCCTTTTAAAGGAATTCTTCGATTTTAGGTTTGAATTTTGAATATGATGACAATATATAGGTACCTTTCTGTATGAACTTAACGTTACCAAAGTTAATATTAATGACGTTCGACAAGGTTTTTACGGCAAATGTTTCTTTTTAATGAAAATTCGTAATTTATTTTAAGGAGAAATAACGACTATTTCCTATCATTAGAGATGAAGTATGAAAGGATGAATTGTGAAGAGTTGTAGCGGCTCCCAAATATTAACTTTTCATATTTTCATTATAAGTTTTAATTTGTTTAATAACCATTCAATTCAAATATTAAATTATTCATCTTATAAATATATAATGCTTATAAAATATACATTATTAAAATTATATGAATTACTATTAATATCATATCAATTGTTGTCATATCAATATAATAAAATAATTATACATCATTCTAAATATAAATCATAAATCATATAAAATGTAAATATTTATCTATAATATATCAAACACATATGTCTAACATTATATAATCTAGAATTGATATTTGACCACACACACAGATACAAAAATAACTTCAACATGTAGTATACAACAATGCAATCCCTTCTGATAATTTGTATTAAATAAATGTAATTAAAAGTTTATTTTACAATAAACAATTTGTTATCTGACTCCGCCTAGAATTCCATGCCGCCCACAGAGTAATGATGAACGGGTAAATAAGTGTCCAGGGATGGGAATCGAACCCACATTGTTCCGCTTACCGGGAAAATGCCATGTCCACTAGGCTACCCTGGACATATTTTTCCGTTAGTAAATATTATATAAAGTTACTCTTCACAATTCATCCTTTCATACTTCATCTCTAAGGATAGAAATATTCGTTATTTCTCCTTAAAATAAATTACGAATTTTCGTTCAAAAGAAACATTTGCGGTAAAACTTGTCGAACGTCGTTTTACAACCATAAACCGCATTATATTGTATTATAAAGTTGATATTGTCAATAGATAAAGCTTGATTTATTTTTATTAATTTTGGGGGTTAAGACTTAGTCAAGTACATATGCTCATGATAAACATAGTCATTAAAGGCTTGCCGTTGTTTATTTTGTAAGTGCACCACATGTTAGCAGATTTAGAACTAGTTAAACTTATGTTCTTACAGTCTGATCAATATGTCAATAGCTTATTGCTTAAAACCCGAAATCCATAAATTATCTATATGAATACGATATCTGTGTCTATGTGTATGTGCTATGTCTGATTTCAACTTGGAAACTGATAAGAGTTGAGTTTTGATTTTTTTAAACGAGTGTTCATGCCCTAAAAGTAAAAAATACAAAATTTCAGGTTTCTATATCCAATCTCCTTGGTATCAAAAGCCAAAAACTGTAAAAATTGAAGAAAAAATGAATTTTCTTTTATAATTGAGTTTTCTGATTTGTGAAATATAGCACAAAATGTATACAATTATTTATATTCATTATATTATCTATATTAAATACATACACATGAGAGTAATAGGTAAAATTATGTGGAATTAATAACTTGATGGTCAGTTTCTGAGAATTTATTCATGTCGAGTGTAGATTTAAAAATATGAGCGAGACATTTTGTTTTAATTCATAATTTATCATCTATCTTTAGGGGAAAGGCTGTGTAATTATAGATCTGTTCAGTAAATTCGCATTAGTGCAATAAAGCATCGCTGCATTTTTTTACAACCTCGCGCGCTATCTTTGTACCATCGTGATCTGACAAAGAATACAAAATCGCGTTTCGTTACGACTTAACAATATTATAATGCAACGTGGAAAATTAGGAAAGACAAACTGCAGGATGAGACAGCAATTTATTTAAGGCAAGAACAAATGGCATCACACGAAACAACTTGACTATTCACATGAAACATGAAAAGAAACTCCAGCACTGGTCCAAAAAGTATGGCTTTCCATACAAAAATCACTCTAATCCAATTGTTAATCTAACGGAAACCAAGCTTTCTGAAATAGAAATGGATGTTCTTATGAAAGGACTCAAGTTTAGGATGCCTAATCGAACAGACAATTACCTTACCATAGGAGCTGTAGAGACAGCTATATCGTCCTTCAAAAATACTGAAAAGAATGAGATCAGGAACTTGGTTGCCAGTAGGCTATCTAGCAGAGAGAACAAATTAGATGTCAAACCCAATAGAGAGGAAATGACCGCCATTAAACAACTCAAAAATAATGCAGATCTTGTGATTACAAAATCAGACAAAGGAGCCAACACGTTTATCATGAGCAGACTTGACTATGCAAAGAAAATCCACAATATTTTAGATGATGTAAGTGTCTTCAGACAGATCGACCAAACCACTAATTCGAAAACAGTAGCCCTGTTTAAGCGGAAACTGGCATCCTTAAAGAAAGAAAAACTGATAACCGACGCCCAATTCAAAGAATTCACATCTTCCACCAACCGAATCCCTTACATCTATGGGTTACCGAAGCTACATAAGGAGGATATCCCTCTAAGACCAATAATAGCGTACCATCTTTCGCCAGCTATGCCATTATCAAGGTTCTTAACTTCATTCCTGTCTCCAGTGATACGCCCTTACAATTCCTTTTCCATCAGTAACATACCTGATTTCATCATTAAATTACGGAATTCCAAACCAAATCCGGGATGTATCATGGGCTCCTTTGATGTTGTATCCTTGTTCCTTAGCTTACCGCACAATCTAATCGTGGAAAACCTGAAAGAAATACTGGCCCAAAATTTTACCGATTCCATTGAAAACAGTAGGGTCGTCACTTTATTCCAGCTCTGCCTTTCATTGAATAATTTCAAGTTTGAAGATTTAATCTACCAACAGATTTGTGGTTCCCCTATGGGGAGCCCACTTTCATTGATAGCGGCTGAAATTGTCATGTTGAAAATAGACAAGTGGATCACTACCTTCAAACACCTTGGCATAAAAAGATGGCACCGCTATATTGATGACATCTTTTGCGAGTTTGAAGAGGACAAAGGAAACCTGATTTTAAACACTCTGAACAGTTACAACCCCAAGATAAAATTCACCATGGAGACAGAGACAGAGGCCGCCTTGCCTTATTTGGACATACTCATCCTCAGAACCGAACACAAATTCCATTCGACCGTTTATTATAAGAAAGGAATAGAGGGCGTCATACCTAAATTTCAACTCATTTGGCCCGATAAGTCACAAGATTTCCATAGTCAAAACATTGACAAAAATAATTATCACGCATTGCTCCCTTCCAGGCTTCAGAAAGATTGAAAAGAGCAACATCATCCGAAACCTCCAGAGATATGGATTCCCAGCCTCATTTGTGATGAAACACACTTATAAAGGGTTCCTTCCCCGAAACCGGCAGGTATATCGATCGAATTGCTATTTGCAGTATTCCCCTACTAATCAAAGGCTAGCAGATGTTTTGAGGAAATTTGGGATTAGGCCTGTTTTTGTAGGCTCTCGATCCATCGGCCAATTAGTCAGACATCCAATCACGAAATCTCAGGTTAAGACAGAACCGAGTGACCAGCAAAATGCGGTTTATTCATTATCTTGCCAACAATGTACCGCTTCTTACGTGGGGGAAACCGGCCGAACTGTTGGTACCAGAGTTAAAGAGCATATTAGGAACGTAAAGAACCGAGATAGCAGATCTTTTATTTATCAACATGAGGATTCTACTGGCCACCATTTCAACCTACAGGAAGTCAAGTGTTACTTCCGAAATATATTCTCCAAACATAATAGACTTATACTGGAATCCTTGGTTTCGAACGATAAAAAGAGCATTAACAGAAGGATCGATATACCACAGCAGTACCTTCATATATCCCATAGCTAAATTAGTTGTATAAATTCATAGTCGGTTTTTTGTCTTATTGTAATTTCCAAATCTTAATTTAGTCCTTTTTATGTAATCTTAGCGTATCTCAAATTTCATAGTTTTAAATTTGTTTTAAAAATTTTATTTTTTATTTTTATTTTTTATTTCATTTTAAAGTTTTCGGCACATTTGCATGTATCGGTGTATACGATATATTTTATTACAATTTGTTTATTTCCGGTAAGATCAGTTCTACGCCTATTTAGATTTTGTATTATTTTTTAATATATATTTGCGAAATCGGCCTGATGATAGGCTAACGCCTGAAAGCTTGCCAAATTGCAGAATAAAAGAAACTTGTTGCAAAAAAATTTTTGTCTTCCTTAAATGAAGAGTAATGGAGAACGGAAAAATAAAAAGTGTCCAGGGGCGGGAATCGAACCCACACCCTTCTGCTTACCGGGCAGGTGCCTTGTCCACTCGGCTACCCTGGACGTATTTTTCCGTTCATAACTTATATTTAAAGTAACAATCAAAATACAATATAACGCGGCTGATGATTGTAAAACGAAAATTAAAATTATACCGCGAATGTTTCTTTTAAAAATCGAAATTTATTTTCAAAGAGAAATAGCGACATTCCTAACTTTGAGGATGAGGTATGGAAAGGTGAAACATGAAGAGTAATGAAGAACGGAAAAATAAAAAGTGTCCAGGGGCGGGAATCGAACCCAGCAGAAGGGTGTGGGTTCGATTCCCGCCCCTGGACACTTTTTATTTTTCCGTTCTCCATTACTCTTCATGTTTCACCTTTCCATACCTCATCCTCAAAGTTAGGAATGTCGCTATTTCTCTTTGAAAATAAATTTCGATTTTTAAAAGAAACATTCGCGGTATAATTTTAATTTTCGTTTTACAATCATCAGCCGCGTTATATTGTATTTTAAATGTTACTTTAAATATAAGTTATGAACGGAAAAATACGTCCAGGGTAGCCGAGTGGACAAGGCACCTGCCCGGTAAGCAGAAGGGTGTGGGTTCGATTCCCGCCCCTGGACACTTTTTATTTTCCGTTCTCCATTACTCTTCATGTTTCACCTTTCCATACCTCATCCTCAAAGTTAGGAATGTCGCTATTTCTCTTTGAAAATAAATTTCGATTTTTAAAAGAAACATTCGCGGTATAATTTTAATTTTCGTTTTACAAAAAAACTAAACCTAAAATAAAAATTTCCTCCTTATCATTAAAACTTGACAGAGTCTATCAAAATTCGAAACTATTATAGACGCGTATGATTCTTCTTTTTTTTAATAAGCTATTTCTACTGCCTTTACTGCAATGGAAAAATTAAATGGAGGGCCTGGCTCATCAGCGGTGAACCCTCCCAGCGGTTTCGCCAGTTTAATTGACAGATTATATATTTATCAATACCACTATATCACTAACTTTGTTATCTCAGGATATTGGTCACTCAGTTAGAAATCAAAATGTTAAATTAAATTAAATTAAATTAAAACCTTAATTTTTTCATTTTAGGAATTATGAATAGTGTGTGCAAGAATTATATCACATCTTTTTTTTTAAAGCCCCTTGCTAATCAAAATAAATATTCTAACTTTTTGGAACGCTTAAACAAATGAAAATAATTCTAAGTGAATCCAAGAGAATAATATGGATAAAGAAAATTAAAATTATTATATTTATGGACGATTGTTACTTTTGAGCGCGAGCATCATGGGTCGAGCATTGTCAGACTCTACAGCAAACACTTGTCCAAAAAAGTTCAAGTTGTTTGTATCTAATCGTAGGAAGTGAGGAATTTAAAATAAATACGAATAAGTTTCTTTGGGATTCGTTCTTTCTACTAGTTCTATGGAACTTGAGAATCATTTCAATCTCCCCAACACATACAACGTAAGTAATGGCATTCGAGTATGGTTTAGTTCTCAGAGTAGCAGACCACCATACTGAGAACTTTTCTTATTCTCTAAAGTTAAATGGGTCTTCTGTCTACATGTCCCCAAATATTGAATACAAAACATTTTCTTGATTTCATTTTTAACAGAACGCCTATATATAGTGTAATTCGGGAGATATATACATTTTAAAAAAAAACATTTGCAGGTTATCGCAGTCGTGAAGAGATTGAAAAGTTATGGTACTGCAGAGCAGTGTGTCAATAGTGGCAATGTACAGGAATAGGTAGGCACAATTGGATCAAAAGAGGATATAGACTGGAGTAGGGTTTGGATGGAAATTTTCCCAACAGGTTCAGAGTAAGGTTCAGTCCGCGTTGTTAACTCTTTGATGTCCAGTCACTAACTGATGAACAAGAAGGCCTGTTTTCTTAGAAAACACGTGTAAAGGAATAAGTAGGCACAATTGGATCAAAAAAGGATAGAGACTGGAGTAGGGTTTGGATGGAAATTTTCCCAACAAGTTCAGAGTAAGGTTCAGTCCGCGTTGTTAACTGTTCGATGTCCAGCCACTAACTGATGAACAAGAAGGCCTGTTTTCTTGGAAAACATGTATACAGGAATAAGTAGGCACAATTGGATCAAAAAGAATAGAGACTGGAGTAGGGTTTGGAGGGAAATTTTCCCAGCAAGTTCAGAGTAAGGTTCTGTCCGCGTTGTTAACTGTTTTATGTCCAGCCACTAACTGATGAACAAGAAGGCCGGTTTTCTTGGAAAACACGTGTAAAGGAATAAGTGGGCACAATTGGATCAAAAAGGATAGAGACTGGAGTAGGGTTTGGAGGGAAATTTTCCCAGCAAGTTCAGAGTAAGGTTCTGTCCGCGTTGTTAACTGTTTTATGTCCAGCCACTAACTGATGAACAAGAAGGCCGGTTTTCTTGGAAAACACGTGTAAAGGAATAAGTAGGCACAATTGGATCAAAAAGGATAGAGACTGGAGTAGGGTTTGGAGGGAAATTTTCCCAGCAAGTTCAGAGTAAGGTTCAGTCCGCGTTGTCACCTGTTCGATGTCCAGCCACTAACTGATGACCAAGAAGGCCTGTTTTCTTGGAAAACCCGCCATAGATAAAGGTCACTATAACTTTTTTATCTTTCCCATAGTCAATCTGTCTGCAGGTGTCTCAGTCCCTGTTCCATTTTTTTTTAAATTGTTGAATCCAAATATAGATATAAAAAGTGTTTACAAAAAGTAATGTTAGATAAGATTCTTAAATATATATTTTTTTTTGGGATTTTTTTTTCTGAAACTTGGTGATTTAATGGTAGATTTTAGCACACCTTTCTAAAAGGCAGCGAATATTTCAATTTAAAAAAAGCTATCATAAATAAAATATTGGAATAATTTTTCTGCTGATATATTTTGAAAGTGTTTTTATTTGAATTTTAGAATATCTATATATATATATTTTAATATTTCAAATTTACATATTGAAAATTTACATGTTTTATTTTTTATCAAACGCTTTTTTTAATTCTAAAAAATATTTAACTCTCACAAAAAGGTTTTTATGTAAATCTATATACAATATAAATTCACAATATAAAAATTTTATATCCTCGATATTTCTCTTTGAATTGGCATTTAAAAAATCTTTACTCACCTTTTCTCATTTCTAGGTATATATCTATCTATATATTGTAACATAGTATGTATTAATTTAATTTATGTAACATAGTATTTCTTAATTTTATTATTTTTTATTTAACAGAGTGGTCATTTTTATTTTTATATCTTGCGACTCTGTAAATTTCCCTCGTGGCTTATCTTTTGTTTACCTTTCTTAGTTTGGTCCTTCCCTGAAAAAAATTTTGTTTGCTCCTGGAGTTTTTTGTCTTCCCTAATTTTCCACGTGGCATTTTGGTGGAGATGCTGGGTAATTTAGGGAAGACAAACTGAAGATCGCCGAGAAGACCTTGAAGCCAATGGGTGCTGTGATCTACATTTTCGGAGACTGACATCAGGATTCCACCGCCGCGCTAAAGCCAAGACTTCCTTCGAAGATGACGATGTCCCTATAGACGATACGACGACAAAGCCGCTCTTCACGCCGCAAGAAAATGGACGCAAAGGTACTAGGGACAAAGTTCCAAGACTTCGATGGAATCCTTGGCAGAAGCACGTCAAATCCACGTCAGTATCTACAATAATTGCTAGCTGTGGGTCACAGCTCCCATAGGGAAGAAGCTATGTAACATAGTATGTATTAATTTAATTTATGTAACATAGTATTTCTTAATTTTATTATTTTTTTATTTAACAGAGTGGTCATTTTTATTTTTATATCTTGCGACTCTGTAAATTTCCCTCGTGGCTTATCTTTTGTTTACCTTTCTTAGTTTGGTCCTTCCCTGAAAAAAATTTTGTTTCCTCCTGAAGTTTTTTGTCTTCCCTAATTTTCCCACGTGGCAATATATAAAAATGGATGTTTGTTGGTCCGTTGGTCCGTCCGTCCGTCCGTTCGTTAGTGATAATCTTCTACATCGCTCAACCAATCGTGATGAAACTTTGGGAAGATGTTTAGTATACTACTGGGATGGTTTCTGGCTAATTACTCTTTAGAAATAACCTTTCGTTGCATTTTTATTTAAAATAAAACGTAAATTCACTCGCAATCAGCGCCCCCTCGCGGCAGACGTATGGCCTGAAAATAGCCTCGCATGAGCTTATTTGTAACGTCAAGCTTAGCCTATAGGTTAGGTACACAGCTTCGTACCCCCGCAACCTAGGTTCGAGGGCTCAGCGTGGGTGTTTTTTTTTTTTCATTTCTTTTATATTATTGTAGCAAATTATTAAAAATATTATTTTATTTAAAATGTAGGCTTTTTAAATAAAAATTAACATAAACAATTTTTTAATAATATTTGTAACAAACCTAGGTTCGAGGCTCAGCGTGGGTGTCTTTTTTTATTTTTCATTTCTTTTATATTATTGTAGCAAGGTCTGTTTTTACAGCATTATTATATTTTGATTGGTTTATTTTAAATATGTTTGTTATGAAGTCTCTATGTAATACTATTTAGAGCACTATTTAGTATACTACCAGGACGATTTCTGGCGAATTATTTTAGAATAATATTTATAACAATAATTATAGCGAAATTGAGACATAGTGATTATATTCTGTGTTTGTGCATATATAAATATTTTACAGAAAATGTGAGAACGTTCTATTAGAATATCTCGAAAACAAAAAACAATACATATAAACGAGTTCACTGACATTTATTAATGCAGTGATTATAATCAATGATTACAATGAAGGGCTATATTATCTATAATATAAAAATCACTTTCAAATTTTAACGTAACGTTCCATTCTCAATCCCGTAGGGCTTTAGATCGGCTAAAACATTTTTATCTTTATAAGTGAATATTAACTTTACTGTACTGAATAGTTTAGTATAATGTTAATTTAACATATTACAATTTAGCCACAGCAACGCGTGGCCGGGTTCGCTAGTATAATATAATGTACTAATGCAATGTACTGTAGTCGCGCCTCTCCCTTTAAAAATACAGTAGAATCTCCCCCCTATAACGCGATTAATGTGCTCCATGTTGTATGAATTCGCGTTATAGGAATTAAAGTTTATTCAATAAGTATTTTTTTTAAATATACATTTGCATATAAAATAATATAACATTTAGTTTTTTTGTATATAATTATTTTTCCTATATACATCATTTTATACAATACATTTTTACATGATACAGTATATCTCCTTTTCAATTTTTCTTTTTTTCCAACTTTATTCATCATGCCTGGGGAGCAAGTTTCGTAATTTTTTATATTTGCAAAATATTCACATGTAAATTATAATATAATACCTAAACGCGTGTGCATAAAATTAAATGTATTGTACAGTTGTCAATATGGAAATTTCCGCATTTTATTTTATAATGCGTTATACGAGAATTCGCGTTGTATAAATATATTTGTCGCAATTTTTTTTATCGCGTTGTACGAAATCGCGTTGTGAAAACTCGCGTTATAGGAGAGTCTACTGTACTTTAAAACAAGAGATGCCACTTTTGATATATGAAATTCATCCCGCCTCTGCAACTTTGTTATACATGAAGGGTGAAACGTTTATTTATAGCTATTAATATGATATTCAGGTATCTTTAATGTGTAAAGCATATCGACTCAGTTTTTCAAAACTTTTAACTAAAAATAGCCACAAAATTGCTATATACATATGTCATAATATATACTCTTCCAGGAATAATAAAGAAAACCTACAGTCAACCAGAGAGCTAAAGTCCGGTTATTCAAGACACCAGCGACATTCCAAGGGGCGATCAGAGGGGCCCCTGAGTTCTCGGGACTAATTAAGACAGTTGGTGATTGTGTGCGACACGAACGGCCGGCCGCTCAGCGGTGGCAGGCCCGGCCTTCTTCCCCCCATCTCTCTGGTTGTCTAGGATTCCTCTACCAATTTGTGGTGTCCTTATTTCTCTTTCCCCACCATATTATATTATTATATATTGCCACATATACACAGACGGTAATGTAAATATAACAAAAATAGATTAGCAATGCTGAGGTTGTAAATTAGTTCTGAGAACTGGGTCTTCTTAATATTTTATTATTTACATTTATGTTTACAGAAATTTTAATTCTCAAATATATTTCTCATTAAAATATAATTTATTATATATAACAATATTTTTAATTTTCTACATTATTTTGGTAAAGAGTTCCTCTTAAAGAATTAATATAATGCTTCTTTTTCATATAATTTCAACTATTCAAGGTTCCTGTTAAACTGATTTACAAATTGCAAAATAGATTCAAATATAAAATAAACAAACGAATTCTTCTTATTAATTCTAATGGATATACCCACAAGGGGGCAATTATAAATATATTTGATAAAAAAATTATTTATAATGAGTAATAGGTTCTAATATTTCAGTATTCTCTCACATTATCTTCCTTTTATTTTTGTGATTGTAAAGGTATCAACGACTTTTTGTTCTTTTTCGAGGGATAGGCCTAAAGCCCCAAGTCTACCTGCAACTTTCAAAACCTTTCACGCTATTATGTACATCAGTCTTGTTCCTTAAGATCTTTGATAACGTAGAACAAAAAAGCTCCGAAACATTAAGATTAAAAAGTAAATTATGGCAGAAAAAAAATTCAATTGCAATTCTAAAATTATACCCCCTTAATTCCTATTTATCCTCTCAATAATTGATTTTTCAGAGATAGTTGCAGAAATTACTTTTGATACATATAAGAAATCTGCTTATATAATAACAATGATATCCAATCAAAGTTGAATTGAAAAAATAGGTTGCAATAATAACACTCCTTTGATAACCGATAAGTTGCTTCAAATCAGCCGCAAAACAAGGCGTGATTTCGAATAACAAGTCCTTCGACGTTGATATGTGAGTGTCACAATAAAATAAACTCTTCTTCCGCAATTCTTTTTTCCCCTCATAAATGTGAAAAAACACTTATCGCTTATGAACGCAATGTTAAGATTTAAACATAATGATCTGTTAAAATTTGCAAATCAGCTGGCAATCTCGTAAAAGGACAATCCAGATTTTCTGACTTTCATTGTTAACGAATGTTGATAGAAGTTTCTTGCTTTTTTAAATAGATGACCACCTCGTTAGTAAACGCTGAAATTTCCTTTTCAAAAAGCCACGAATACTCCTTCCCACTCAGATATCAAAGTAAACATTATTTTTAGCTCATTTAGAAATGCAGATTCTATTCAATTTACCTTTTTATTGTTAAATGTGGATTTACATAGAAGAATATTTATAGCGACCTTAAATTTAAATTTCCTTGATGCAAATTTGTGCTAGTCATTTTTTATCTCAAACTTTCCTTCAGGAAACGTGAATAGATAAGATTAATTTGAATAGAATTAGAATTTCATTATTCCCAGGACCATCTCGAGTTGTCATTGATATATCATAGGAGATGAAGACATAAGCGGAAAGTAGCCGGCGTGTCAAGGCTTAGTCGTTGGGAGGATGCTGACGGAACTGTGTGTGCTGGAGATGGGAGTCACTAAGTTCCTGGGCACCGCCCTATTGCTGGGGATCGTCCTGCGCGGTGCTGCTCAAGTACTTCTGTCCTTGCGGCCATGAACAAGCGCCCTTCGTACTGGAGGACCGGTGGTGGGGAGGCGTGCTCAAGGAAGGTGAGTGAATATACATACTTCCTTGTTTGGGAAACGCTATCTCTAAATTCACGTTGTAATTGTACCAATTTTTTAGTGTATATCTATCTCTAAATATAAAACATATTATCACACACTATGCCAATTATTCTCTCTCAACCTAATGCATATTTGTCAATGTGCCAATTAACCTGAGTCCAATACCTGTTGGAACTCTGCCAATTATCCTCTTAGACTAAAACCTATTATTACTGTGCCAATTATCCTCTTAGACTAAAACCTATTATTACTGTGTCAATTATCCTCTTAGACTAAAACCTATTATTACTGGGCCAATTATCCTCTTAGACTAAAACTTATTATTACTGTGCCAATTATTCTCTCCCAACCTAATACATATTGTCAATGTGCCAATTAACCTC
Source organism: Cordylochernes scorpioides (assembly GCA_030710605.1). Classification (NCBI taxonomy): domain Eukaryota; kingdom Metazoa; phylum Arthropoda; class Arachnida; order Pseudoscorpiones; family Chernetidae; genus Cordylochernes; species Cordylochernes scorpioides. Next base: position 170,273,341 of record CP092863.1, on the reverse strand, counting down.
AGTCCAATACCTGTTGGAACTCTGCCAATTATCTCTTAGACTAAAAACTATTATTACTGTGCCAATTATTCTCTCTCAACCTAATACATATTTGTCAATGTACCAATCAACCTCAGTCCAATACCCGTTGGAACTCTGCCAATTATCCTCTTAGACTAAAACTTATTATTACTGTGCCAATTATTCTCTCCCAACCTAATACATATTGTGACGAAGAAATAATTTATTAATTAAATTATTCAATGAAACTATTCAACAGATTATATAAATATATATTAATATTTTATGTAAAATAATTATCAAAATATCTCTTTGCTTGCTTGCTCAAGATTCTCTAGCTGTAAATGGTTTTTGCTGACTTGTTAATAATTGTCGACTTGTCGCCGTGACGTCATCAATAAATACTTTTACATCTTAGGATATTTCAAGGCTTGATTTCTACGCTACAACTGGTGGAGAGACTGGACCGATACCCATTAAGAAATAAAAGAAAAATTGATTCTGTTGAACCAGAAGAAACTTCTATGAATGTAAAGAAGGAAGGTGCTCAGGTAAGCAACTACGTTGTTCAACATTTGCCAAGGAACCCTTCCATTTTCTCCGGGGAGGATGGTGAAGATCTTCAAAAATGGTTAAAAGGGTATGCACGTGTGGCAAAGTACAACCATTGGGACGAAACCCTTTGTCTTACTAAAGTTTATTTTTATCTGTCTGGAACTGCTCTCAAATGGTTCGAGAACAACGAAGAAAGCATACAGACTTGGAAGGAATTCACATCTCAATTAGAGAATGTGTTCGGAAAAAAAGAAAATTCAAAATTGCAAGCGGAGAATAAACTTAAAACACGGGCACAATTAAAAGGTGAAAGTACCGAATTTTACATCCAGGATGTCCTGTGCTTGTGCAAAGAGGTTGATCCTCAAATGAGCGAGGAAGATAAAATCTCCCACCTCATGAAGGGGATAGCTGAGGAGCTTTATCAAGCACTCCTACCGAGGGATGTACAGAGCACCGAGCAATTTATTACAGAATGTCGCCGTGTTGAGGCGCTCCGTTGTAGGCGAGTTACCCCAACCAGATACGAGCGCCTACCAAATGTGGCGTCTCTCCGTGATCATGATGACAGGGCAGATCTGTCATCTATGATTAGGCAAATGGTTCGTGAGGAGGTACAGCGAGCATTAGCCTCTCCTCGAGAAGAACCAGAAATTTCTGCAATTAAACATATGGTGCATCAAGAAATTGAATAAACCATTGCGCCAATTTCTAGAAGTTTCCCTCAAAATAGAGCGCAAAGACCATTACCAAGCCCTAGGTACGAGTTCCAACCCAGAAATTTTCAACCTAGACCGCAGCAGCCGAAACAAGTAAACGGAAGACGCGATACCAACGAATGGCGAACCACTGAAGGTAAGCCAATCTGTTTCCACTGCGGACGCCCTGGCCACGTCGTGCGCTACTGCCGTGACAGGAGGAGAGAATATGAAGGAGAACAAACTTGGAATTACAAACAGAGATATAGGCAAGAGCCTAGAACATTCTATAATTCTCGGAGCAGCCAAGAGCCCAACGACGACCTGCCAAGAGAAAATATACGCCGCTACCGAAGCCCCTCTCCTTACACTGGCCGAAAAGGACAACATTAGTCTCCTGAGAGAAGACCCAGCCAGTCGCCTCGCCGTTCCTGTTAGGAAAAACTAATGAGACATTACTTCGGCCCATACAAAGTAACCCGAAAAATATCTGATGTGACCTATGAAGTTGAAACATTCGGAAACCAGCAAGGTCGTAGTAAAACAAAAGATTTAGTTCACATTTGTAGGATGAAACCATATTTAAACCCAGAGGACCAGGAGGACCACCTAGAAGAGGACCCAGAAGATGACTCGACAAACTTCCAGGAAGAAGACATCCCCACTGAACGAACACAACAACCACAGACCCGCGTAGAGATCTCAGGCCCTATCACCCGTTCTCGAGCCTTGAGACTGAGGATGTAAGTCTCCTTCTGAGCATCGGGTCGATGCTCTTTATAGGAGGAGGCTATGTGACGAAGAAATAATTTATTAATTAAATTATTCAATGAAACTATTCAACAGATTATATAAATATATATTAATATTTTATGTAAAATAATTATCAAAATATCTCTTTGCTTGCTTGCTCAAGATTCTCTAGCTGTAAATGGTTTTTGCTGACTTGTTAATAATTGTCGACTTGTCGCCGTGACGTCATCAATAAATACTTTTACATCTTAGGATATTTCAAGGCTTGATTTCTACGCTACAATATTGTCAATGTGCCAATTAACCTCAGTCCAATATCTGTTGGAACTCTGCCAATTATCCTCTTAGACTAAAAACTATTATTACTGTGCCAGTTATTCTCTCTCAACCTAATACATATTTATCAATGTACCAATCAACCTCAGTCCAATACCTGTTGGAACTCTGCCAAATAATCCTCTTAGACTATATAAAGGCTATTATTACTGTGTCAATTATCCTCAGTCCAATACTTTATAGCACTCTGCCAATTATCATTTTAGTCTAATAAATATTATCACTGTGCCACTTGTCTTCAACACATGATGGCACTGTGTCAATTATTTTCACGATTCAAAACATATTCTCACTGGTCCAATTATCATAGGGCCAATATCTTTTGCCACTATGCAAATTATTCTGCTGGCACTACGGCCATTATTCTTAGTCTAATACTTGTTGGGAATGTACCAATTGTCTTCATTACGGTACTTGTGGCCGTCTATTAATTATTGCGGCATATATCTCGGCAATGTCTAGATTGTTCTCTATCATCGCCAAGATATCTCTTGATTTCTTTTAAATCTTACTGCCTGGCTCCCAAAGCTTTATTTGTTTTTATTGATTCAGCACCTATGTTACAATTCTTTTCAGCCCAGAGATCCTTATGATTTTCAGGCAAATATCTTTTCTTTTTTTTTTCTGTGACCCTCAATATGATCTCTCTAATAATATCCTCGGTCTAGCTTCTGTTAGCACTATAGTAGAAATTATCTATAGCTCAGGTAAGTGGTAAACCATAGTACTCTCTGTTTTCAGAAGAGGAAACTCCAGACTCCAAAGCAAAAACAGATCAACAAATATTGATGAAGTAGTGAAGCACGCGACTCGGATTATATCTACGCTTGTTCGGACTCGAGACCTAAAATAAACTATCTCTCCACCCCTAAGATGGCGGGTTTTATAGGGGAGTCCTGGTTAATGATATAGAGTCTCGGTCTTGTCCAATTAGATATAAAGTTCAATGATGGAATATCCCATCACGAGCGGATGATCGCATGAATTAAGATTCCGTGACCCTAGTTCTCCCTTGACAGCGCTTGACATTACTATTCTTTATTTTTCGGCACGTGGTACAAAATGTCATGTAGACTTTTATAAATTCTATCATTAGGATTCAGATCAAATAATATGTGTAGGTCAACATGTATGTACAAGTTGTTAGTGATCATTAACATTTGGATATGAAATTATTTTATAAAATTCGATTTGGCTTATTAGAATAAAAAATTAATCTGAGATTAGTATGTTGCGTCATACCCAGATGCTGTTCGTGTTCTTTGTCTGATCAGGATGCCACAAAGATAGCACACGTGAGTTCGAAAGGGATGCAGCAAAAGTTGGCGCTTTATTATACGTCGCACTGAAAAAAAGGAGTACAATAAGTGGGACTTGCCTTTAAATTCCTCGTTAGAATGATTCTTGGCGCCATTGATGTCACTTTTGTGAAACGACTCGCTCCACAGTGTACACGTCTAGCCTGGGCTACACCGCCTTGTAGGCCTTTCCGATGTCAGGCTCTCCTGGCACCGTCTTGCAGGATAATTCACACGCCCGGAGGCAACTCGCTGCGCTTTTCTACCGCAGATGTCGATGTCACCACCCTGCCCGTTCTCCCCCACACTGGAATGCCATTTGTGCGAACAAACTCTCCTTCAGGCCAACCGATATAGCGGCTTCTTCTCACACGACTCTAGCTGGACTGCACGTCCGCCTTCAACCCCTGGAATCGGTCAATCTGAAATTCCTTGGGGGAAGGAGGGGCCTGCATACTTTCTTCCTTACTGGCTTGCCCACATCTTTTGACTTTTTCTTTAACGATTCACTGCCGTTCTTCTATAGTGTTGTTTGCTACACTGTTTCAATATTTAAAGTCCCTATTATAAAATGATAATATGCTCATTTTATATACAAGTAGGGAAATACTTATAACGAAATTTCTTTGATTTACTATTCCTCAATAAATGAGTAATTATGGATTTCAAATTTTTGATCTTAGAGGAAATTCGAGGGTAAGGTGATAGGTTCTCAGCCTGACTATGAAAAACTTATAATTATCAGCTTTAAAACATTTTATTTTCTACATAGTCTTCCTTGACTTCAACACACTTGGTCAAGAGACCAGAATAGTAATGGGGAATGCCCGAGCAAATCGTACCTAAAATCCCGTAGTTTTCTTATTGCCAGCACACATTTGTGAGCAGGAGTGTTATCCTGGTGAAAGATGACTTTTTCTTCCTTAAGCCAGGCTTCTTCTCGCGAATTTTGAAGTTTTGAGTAATATATACCTGTAATAATTCTGCCTTTTTCACGGTAATAAATTTACAGAATCCCTTTGGAATCCCAAAACACACTGGCCATGACCTTTGCGGAAGATGCGATCGACTTCGCTTTCTTTGGCGCTGAACCATCGGCTTTCACCCACTGCTTTGACTGCTGTTTGGTTTCTGGCGTGTAGTGGTGGACCCATGTTTTATCCATGGTGACATATCTCCGCACAAAATCGGTCAGATCCCTCTTGAATCTGTCCAAACATTGCTGAGAATGTCGTTTGTACATTTGCTTTTGATCTGCATTCAACAAATGCGGCGCCCACCTTGCGCAGAACTTTCGTATTACCAAATTCTTCGTACCAAATGCTTCTAAAGGAGCAGAGATCCAGTAAACTTTTGTCAACTTTGAATAAATTATATTTAGAAGTCAATCTATTCCCCCAAAACGAAGAATTTAATAACTGCACGATATTCAAGTTTATCCATTTTAAAGAAAACGCGTAAGAAATGTAAGGCAAAGACATGTTTATATAATCTGATTGAGAAACAATTTGAAACGTGTCCTATGAACTAATTACATGCGCGCGCAGGGAGGAAACAATATTTTGCCAATAATATTAGGTGTTTAACTATTAGGAACAGTCAGGGTGTGGAAGGTTTTCCAGTACCTCTCTGCACCTTGGAAGACCTTTAACAGTTCTCACAGAGTACAGGCAGTCGTGGTTGAAGCAGAATGGAAAGACTTAGGATTTTCCACACAAAAAAAAAAAAAAAAAAACGAAGGGACATAGTTGTACTAGGAAAGTTCCGTCAACAGAAAGAGTCGAGCTAGCAGCAAAAGATAGAGATTTAAGAAATTTTCTGACTGGTCTATGGCGGCATGGTCGATGGGGAGTACCTTGGAGAAAATTGACGAGGCTTTCTCGGACTTAGAAATGTCTGTCCATTTCCGGCTTTGCGGGGGTTTATATATCCTGCCGATGAGGTTATACTGGGCCTTCATCGGATACAATAAGGGCGTGGAACATATAAGAAAGGTCATTGTACTATCTTAACGACTTTCTGGAAACTTCCTGCATCTTCAAGCCTCGTTCTTACATGTTGTTGGACTTCTGTATCTCAATCCCTGCTATTTAGCTCAACTATTATTCTATTACACGGTTTTATTTTATTATCCTTAATTTGTACAGTGTACATTACATATTGTGATGCAATGACACATGTCAATCATGCATATAATTTTTTTACAGAGGTGTTTCTATTATACAGCACGACAATCTTGTTGCATTTACCAATATGTGGATATTGGTTCAAATTACCATATAAATATATCCTTATAAAAAATCCCGCAATTGTATTATTAATGCTAGATATATAGATTATCGCGCGCGCGCGAACTTAAACCTAAATTATATATTGTTTTGCTAAAAATTATTTGGAGAAGTCAAAATCAAACTATATTTTCCACTTAAGTTTCTAAATTATAAATTCAAATATTTAATTGTCTAGAGTAGAGTGATTCTCTTAACAGCTGGTCCGGCTGACTGGGTCTTGTGCGGGGAAATTTTGACAGGGTCCTTGAAGATTTCATCGTCTGCGTTAATAATCCTAATGCAATAATATTAATGATTAAATTTTGTGAGATATTTTTCGTCAATGGCTTAATTTTAAGTTTGACATAAAACACAAAATCTTTAAAAATTATGTAATAGATATATTTAATATATAGTAAGGTTTCTATTTAAAAAACTAATGCGCAATTTTTATTTGGTGACGCATCAGTGACGCTCTGGTATAGGGTAGTGTACTTTAAATTGCGTCTACAAAACGAAGATTCCGACAAACCAATCATGGCAGCAGCTCTGCCCAGATTACAAGGTACGAGGAAAAGATGGACGCCACCGCCGCTATATTTAGCACCGTCCCTGACCCGGTCAGTTTACGTCTACATCCCACTTCCGACTCCTGATAAACATTTGCCTCGAGACGAGATAAGATTGGACGAGCCTCAGCTGATTTTTGAAATGTTTAATTTGAACGCGGACATTTTAGAAATTTGACCCGAAAATATCTTGATAGCGCGTCGTTTATAATTACGTTCAGTGCTAATAATGTAAACAATAAAACAATATTTTTAACACTTAAACATATAGCAATCCAAATTAAATATATTCTATAGAGCACAAATATCTTGGAGGTTTATAAACGATTTTTTAATTTATTTCTACAAATAGAGCTGTCCCGAGGATTGTATGCGCCCGGGGATTTTTTTTTTTTGCTGAGTTCTCATCTCATTGTTGCTTCCTCCCTCCAAATGCCCCTTTATTTTCAACTAGCCGAGTGCCCCGGCTCAACCCGGGAAGTACCTTAGTGTAGGGGTCGGCAAACCTTTGAGTCGGAAGAGTCAAAAATTACAATTTACAAAATTTCTAAGTTTTTAAAGACCACAAAATTTTTTTCTTGCCAACAATAAATAGTACTCGCATAAATAATATTTGCGTATGGAACTATATAAAGAGCTGCATGTGGCTCGCGAGCCGCAGTTACCGACCCCTGCCCTAGTGGAAATTTCTCAATGAATAGTATTCCTAAAAAAGGTAAGGCTGCTTAAAATAGTAGAAGTCTTTTCAAAAATAAAAGTCTAATGTCTAAATATAAGTCATGCAAACAAATTTTCTATGACTCTGTTTGTAAAAAAGAAATAGCTAAGGGCTCAAAATGTATTAGTTCAACACAGCAAAAAAAAAAATCGCATTCAAAAATGGTCGATTGGTAAATATGTCAAACAATGTTAAAATTAAAAGCTCAGACCTATTAAGGAAAAAGATAAAAATGGATTGAAACATTTACAATGTTTACGTTTCGTTGCGTGGGCGCGTGCTAAAGATAACTAAATAAAAATATATTAATTCTGCGGTAATTTTTATATTTAATAAATAAATATATAAAAACATATTTTTATGTTACGCAAAAATTATTTATCTTGTTTTACACAAGTATTTAAAATTAGGTGAAAATTTATGCATTTTAACGAAAGTTTTTAGCGAAGTCCACTTATGAAAATTCGCATTTATACATATATAGTGATTTAAACTTTAGGTGTTATAGAATCAAAAGAAGTTCTATAGTAAGGAATTATAATTGTTTTTTCTTTTGCTACCAATATGTGCAGTTACACTTTGCAGGTCAGGCAACCTCAATCTTCAAGAAAATAATCATATACTACGGTATATATACATTTTTCTCATATAACTTTATAAATGAGAATTTCTTTATCCTTTTTCCCCACTAATTTGTTTAATATTTCAGGATGATCTATATATAAGATTACATGTTTTAATAAAGGTGTTGATTGATTAATAACACTTATTGTGATGGATGCCAACTGTGTTTCTTCAGGTCAGGCTCCCCCAGCTGACAATCCCGTAGTGACCAAGTACACCGTCAGCGTGCCGGACACCACCCTGGTCGAGCTGACCCGCCGTCTGAACGCCGCCCAAATGACCGATCCTCTGCAGGATGTCCAGTTCCAGTATGGATTCAACACGCTCTATCTGAAGGAGATCATCGAGTACTGGACCAAGACCTACATCCCTGCCTGGCGGTCCAAGCACGAGCGCTGGCTCAACTCCTTCGACCAGTACCGCACCCAGATCGAAGGACTTAACGTACATTTCCTCCATGTTAAACCAAAGGTCGATCCCAAAAAGGTAAAATATACTATATTCTCTGTCTATATATACTCTGTTTTCGTTTTATTTTATAGTAAAAGTAATTTTATGATGCATTAGCACGCCATCTGTTATCAAATTCGAAACTATTATACGAGGTGTGTTCAAAAAGTATCGCGAATTTTGAATTTTCGCGGGTTACGTATATTCGAATTTCGATCTTTTTGTGGTTTTATGTTGGTACTCATGTCTCTCACTTATGCCGACAAGCTGGGCCATTTTGAATGTTCACTTAATTGTTGACAGCTGCTTTGCTTGCAGGTGTTTTGGATCGTCTTCGATTTTTACCTATTAAAAAAAAAAAAATAGATCAAAGAACCTGTATCAAATTTTGTGTGAAAAACGAAATTAAGTGCGCGGATGCATTCCGAATGTTGACTGTGGCATACGGAGAAGCTACCTTGGACCGAAGCAACGTTTATCGGTGGTACAAAATGTTCTCAGAAGGCCGAGAAGATGTGAACGACGAAGAGCGTGCCGGACGCCCGAGCACTTCAACAACAGACGAAAAAATAATGAAGTGGAGAAAATGATATTGGCCAATCGTCGAATCACCGTTAGAGAAGTTTCTGAGGACCTAAACATATCGATTGGCTCGTGCCATTCGATTTTTATCAATGATTTGGGCATGAGACGGGTCGCCGCGAAATTCGTATCAAAATTGCTCAATTGCGACCAAAAACAGCATCGCATGAACATTGCTAATGAGATGTTGGAATCTGTCCGCGACGACCCAAATTTGCTCCAGAGGGTCATAACTGGTGACGAAGCGTGGGTTTATGGTTATGACGTGGAAACCAAAGCTCAATCATCTCAATGGAAGCTGTCGTACGAACCAAGACCGAAAAAAGCGCGCCAAGTTCGGTCGAATGTGAAAGTTTTGCTGACAGTTTTCTTCGATTGCAGGGGCGTGGTGCATCATGAGTTCTTGCCACAGGGTAGAACGGTCAATAAGGAATATCACCTGCAAGTTATGCGCAATTTGCGCGAAGCAATCCGCCAGAAACGCCTGGATTTGTGGAAGAACAAAAATTGGCTTTTGCACCACGATAACGCCCCTGCTCACACATCGTTGCTTGTGCGCGACTTTTTGGCCAAAAACAACACACTAATGATGCCGCAGCCACCGTATTCCCCAGATCTGGCCCCCTGTGACTTTTTCTTGTTCCCTAAACTGAAGAGGCCCATGAAAGGACGACGTTACGCTACGCTTGACGAGATAAAGACGGCATCGAAGTAGGAGCTGAAAAATATTTTTTAAAAAATGATTTTTTGAAGTGCTTCGAAGATTGTAAAAACCGTTGGAACAAGTGTATAATATCTCATGGAGATTACTTTGAAGGGGACAAAATAGGTATTCATGAATAAATAAATAATTTTTGAAAAAACACAAAAGTCGCGATACCTTTTGAACACACCTTGTATATGCGCATGATTCTTTTTAAAAATAAACAATTTCTACTGTCCTTACTCCAATGGGAAAAATTAATGGGAGGGCCTGGCTCATCAGTGGTGAACCCTTCCAGCGGTTTCGCCAGTTTAATCTACCATACCGCTGTTATATTGCATTTTTTTTTCGGTTTTTCCTTTTATAGTGATACTGATGCTAGACTCTTGGAATGGGTATTTCAGATTAACTATGGACATAAGCTTTTAAGGATAGTAGAAATACACACAAATATAAATATCTAATATGCTTCGAGCAATCGCTCTTCCGAAAACTTCAAATTGAGTCTTTTATTAGAATTCTTTTTAAAATTAAACAATAAGTGTTTAGCACCCTATACGAATTAAAAATGATGACTTTTAGGCAATATATGAACAAGTGGAGAGAGGTTTTAAGATGGTTTGTGATAAATTTTATATTTTTCTTTCTTATCCATGTGCCTAAAAATTAGGTAATTTCATGTGAAGTCGATAGTTCACGATGGTTAAACGCACTTCTGCGGTTCATTTGAAGAATCTGAAATGCATACTGTGGCAGTCCTACTTAGATTCAGATGACGTCGTTTCTAACATGGAGAACTGACTCCTTTGTGGCAGACTCTAACATGGATTCAATTGGAGCTCTTGGTTGTTATATACCATTATACCAATATACCATTCACTCATTATCGTCATTGAATCTCGCTGTTTTTTTGTTTTTTTTTTTAAATCTTCAGACTGACTGAGACCTTTATCAGATATTAAGTTGATAAGAAAAGAATAAAAAAACTTTATTGAAGGCATCTTATAAAAAAAAAACAAGATATTACAGAATAGCCCTCACTAGAACTTGTTTGCTAATGATAATGTGGATTGTCAAATAGTCAAGCAGTCTAGGCTATGGGGTTCCCGGCCTTAGGTTCCGAAGAAAGGGCCAGGGCGGGGTCCTCCATTTATGGCATTCTGTTGATAACTGGAGGATTGGTTCGGGATTTCTTTTATCAGATTTTCGCAGCTAACGACCATATCTGATGGCCGTTCCCTTTTTTACCACCTGATACCCCCTTGGTAGGATTAAACCGTCTCTCCATGGAATTTATATAGTAAGAAAGTAAAATACAAAGTAATTTCAGTAAATTCCTGAAGTAATTTTGAAATAAAAATAATACATGATCAAAAGACAACTTAATTTAGCAATCTGTTCTAAATAATTCCCTTCCGCATCTAATCATTTACGTCTTCTCGCTTTCCAATTTTCTTAGAATTTCTATAGTCATATTCTTTCAAATATCTGAGGAACTTCGGAAATTTTTCTCGTGACTCGAATACTGCCCTTTAAGAAATATTTTTATTTTACTCTATAGAAAAAAATATATATTTAGGGCAAGATCTGGTGAGTGTGGGGCGTGAGAAAGTATAGGAACTTTGCTCTTGGCCAGGAAATTCAAAACTACAACAGCCGTATGGAATCTGGCGTTTATCAAGAACCCAAACCTTTCCAAACCTATTTTCAAATTGCAGATATTCATGAATAATGGAATAACTAATCCCATTGAAAGACTTGTTAGCCCCGAAAGATCCTATATACCAATTTTGCGATTCTCGTTAATTATTTTTGCTCAATATTTGGTTGATTTTTTTTTCTGTTTTCTTCTTTATAGGTCTTGGACTGAAATTCGTCCACTTTTAAAGCGGCAATATTATTCGTGAACTGAGGTTTACTTTAGGCATTTTTCGCCGAATCTTTCGAAACATAAACAATGTTTTACTATATATAATTAAATTTCTTTCTTTGCAGAAATGGATACATATTGGTCATTGTAAAACGACACTTGAAGTTACACCGCATGAGTTTCTTTTCGACGAAAAATCAAATTTTTAATTTCAAGGTGAAATATCGACTATTTCTAACCTTATTGGATGCGATATGAAAGGATGAATTATGAAGAGCAATGACGAACGGAAAAATAAAAGTGTCCAGAGATGGGAATCGAACCCACAATTCCCATCCCTGGACACTTTTATTTTTCCGTTCGTCATTGTTCTTCATAATTCATCCTTTCATATCTCATCCAATAAGGTTAGAAATAGTCGATATTTCACCTTGAAATTAAAAATTTGATTTTTCGTCGAAAAGAAACTCATGCGGTGTAACTTCAAGTGTCGTTTTACAATCACAGGCCGCAGCGTATTATAACATATTGGTCATTGTACATTGTTCAGAAATTTTAGGCATCATAAAATCGCCAATAACACGCTAATAGCAAACACAATTTAATATAATCTATATAAGAAAACGTAAGCATATTTATAGTAAAGAATTATTGTGGTTTTTAAGGATTAATGTCCATGAATTGTAAACATGTGCTACTTTTTTATTTTGTTCTACCTACAGTAAGGTCTTTTAAAATATATATCATTCCAGGAATTTTCACGGAACGTAGCTTGTACACATTGTATTAATCCAATTTGAAATAGTGATAACAAGATGTTCCTATATTTATGCTGTATATAGTTAGTATGAATCGGTTCATCCTGCTTTTCAAAGCCATCTAATACACGGACAACACTCTCACAAAATCGTCTTTTTTTTCGTATTTGAAAAATAAAAGCTTAAGCGGACACCTCAGAAAAATTTGTTATTCGGTTATAATTAAAGAAAAATGTCAAGTAAGGTCAAGTGAGATACGTTTTTGCAGTGATTTATAATCATATTTTTATTTATGAAAAAACAATAGAAAAAAATAATAATAAGGTCAGGTGTTGATATTAAAAATAAAAAAAGGATATCCTGTCCAGGAGCACATGTGAAAGGAGCACATGTGCTCCTGGACAGGGTATCCTTTTTTTATTTTTAATATCAACACCTGACCTTTTTATTTAATGTGTCAAGCGTATTTACGCAAGTTTGGCCTTGAATACCCATTTTTTTGGTTTCTCAAGAAGCCTCTGGGACCAAAAATCTTTTTGGTCGCAATGGTACAGCCTACTCCACGCTGACGAGCGCCAACAGCGCGAAACGCGTTCGTGGATGGCTTTTTTTGATTTATCAAGAAATTGGGTTGGCCAAATATCAGGGAACAGGCTATATCAATGTTTAGTTGATTTCTCTTCCACTAGATGGCGCTCTGCCTTCTGAAAATCACATTTGCTCCTGGTCGGGATATGCTTTTTTTTTTTTAATTGTTATTTATGAAAATATAAAAAAAGTAACTTGATCAACATAGGAATAGACATCCCAGAACAATACTGTTATACTTCAAATCAAGATTAAATAGTCATCCTTTAGTATATCTCGCCCCTCCCTTCCCCGTGCTTACTCTCAGTTGTAACTTCACCCGTTAAAGGGCGAGTGCTCGAAAGCTCGAGATGTTTTTGTAAATAAAGAAACTTATTGCGTTTTTTGGTCGTTAAGGTACAGCTTGCACCACGCTGATGAGGGCCAACAGCCTGAAACGCGTCCGTGGTAAGCTTTTCTTGATTAATCAAGAATGGGTATTTGACCCATTCTGGAATAATTAAAAATCAACGAGAATAGTTGATATTCATTCCGATAGATGGCGCAAGCCATCAGCAACTTTCAGTTGCACGATAATGAGATGCCTTTTTCATAAATTATTTCGTTAGGTTTTTTAAAAAAAAATTTATAAAGTATATCACAAATTTATTATATCGGAATATTGTTATTTCTAACGTATTATGTGGTGGGATTAACATAGATATATAATTCATAAGATAACGGCTCTTCTAAAATCTTTCAAATATATTATTAAAGCATAGTGTCGTTTTTATCTCGCCTGTTGAAGGGCTTTTACCCGAAAGCTTGCTCTAATGCATCAATAAAAGAAACCCGTCTTCCTTCGCCATGTTTTATAGTCTAAATATTATTAAAGCGTCTAATAAATGATTAAAAAATCAATGTGATTACATTTTCTAATTTAAAACTAATTTTATAGGTGATATGCAGGTTGAAAAATTATCAAATTATTAACATACTTTATGTTTTGTTTATTCGGTATAAGCATTAAATGTATTGTATTAAATGTATTTATTGAACCCATCTTATCTTGAAGCGTACAATTGCTGAATAAACACTTTTCTTTGGCCGTTAAGAAGGTGATACATGGGGGCGGTGTATGGAAAAAGATTGTTAAAAGTAACAATAGACACCTTCGCAGAAAATGATGAAAAAGTTTAATCTCTGATGAAATGAAAGAAGCTTTATAAAAAGAAAGAACGAACCACCAAAATCGACTTATTTTAAAAATAGCTTATAGACGCGATACATTTTGTTGGCGAAACATCTTTGAAATAATCCTCTAGAGATACTGAACTGCTGGTTACTATTTCCAGGAAGAGAGAATCAGTCATTTTCTGATCACGTTTCCTATCATTTTTTTATATTTCCTAATTGATGTATTGATAAAAATTACGTTATTTAAAACAGGGAATTTATAATTATAGCGAAGTAATATTTATTATTTAATTTAATTTAATTATTCAATGAAATATGTGAAACAGATTTTTTATTAATTAATATTTGTAAAATCATCATTTGGTTACCTATCTTGCTTGCTCTTTATTCTCTATCTGTATATAGTTTTGTTGAGTTGTTGATAATTGTCGACTAGTCGTACTGACGTCATCAATAAATACGTTTACATCTTAATATATACAAAGACTTGATTTCTACGCTAAAATATTATGTATTTATTTATGATAATTCTAAACTATTATAGACGCGTATGATTCTTTTTAAAAATAAACAATTTCTACTGCCCTTACTGCAATGGAAAAATAAATGGGAGGACCTAGCTCATCAGTGGTGAACCCTCCCAGCGGTTTCGCCAGTTTAATCTACCACACCGCTGTTATATTCCATTTTTCGAAACATGATTTCGAATAACTAATGAGCCAGGTCTTCCTAATAATTTTTCTATTGCAGTATGAGTAGTAGAAATTGTTTGTTTTTGAAAAGAGAATCAAACGAGTCTAAAATAGTTTCGAATTTCCATAACAGATGGCGCGCTAATGCATCATAATTTATGATAATAAATTATATATTTCTCTTATACTACTATACATAGAAACAACGAATTAGTCCCATTTTAGATGTTCTCACCACTACATTGTGGATATTTTAACGGCCTATTTTATAACATAAAAAAAAAAACAATAAACCAAACCACATTTCGACAGACCTAACTGCACAGGGAATAAATAAACATCTATTAAGTATGCAAGGCTCATCAGTGGTGAACCTAGTCGTTTCGCCAGTTTAATCCGTTCTACTACTGTTCTTTGGATTATATAGAGTGTGTGCCATTAGAATAGAATAAATAATACCGATAATTGGTGCTATAATACACTAGATGTAGAGGCCTGTGGTTTGGTGACAGGGGATTAGCATTAATTATCATTATTATTTTTTTTGTTTATCCCTAGTACACGTGGTACAGGCCATAATAATCATGGTGGGTAGAAGTAGGCGACTGCTTTTACTGTAAGTGCACCACATGTCTACACACGTGAAAAGCGTTGAAAGCGTGTTTTTATGAAAAAGTGATTTTCTCTGTTTCTGATGCTAACCCAGCATATGTTTGACACCAGGTAAAGGTGGTGCCCCTTATGATCATTCACGGCTGGCCTGGCTCCGTGGTGGAGTTCTACAACATCATTCCTCTACTGACTCAGCCTCGGCCTGGACACGACTTCGTCTTCGAGGTCATTGCGCCCCACATTCCCGGTTATGGCTTCTCTGACAAGCCCCGGGTTTCAGGTACCTTGATGTTTTAGCGCTTTGTAGGCCGTTTGAAATTATTATTTTAACATCCGTTTAATAGAAGTTATAATATCATAATGTCATATAAAGTAATAACTATGTCAAATGACTATGTTATTGTTGTTGTCGTGTCCAATGAAGAGCCTCAGCACCGCAATGTTCTCTGTCTTGGATGTATGAAGATGATATTCTGGGTCATGTCAAATTTCTGCAAGGCCGGATCGGATCTATTGCCATTCCTTTATAATGCTTCGTTCTGGGCCTTGTGATTATTTTTGAGATTTGTCTTTAAGCGTTAATGTCGCATATTTGACTGTCTTTTTTTATCTTGAATTTTGCCAAAGCATTAGCATCACAAGTACTTGACATTTGTCCTTTTCTTCGATTCAGCTTCCTGGTTTCCTATGCTGGGTCATTCGCCCTCATATTACTTCAGATCCCAACATAGGGAGGCTCTTTGTCGTATTTTATTTTTCAATACTCTGTGTGAAAGCTAGATTTTGAATAGGAACTAACCTAAAAGGTTTTTTTTTTTGGCATTCCTGTGTTTGTTTTTGTTTTCTTCTTGTCTTGCTAAATGCAATAAATAATTCTTTTGTTGCTTTAAAGAGAGTTGTAATTATTTAAAATACTACAATTTATGGTAGCAGAGCGTGGTTTCGATCCACGGACCTCTACCATAAATTGTAGTATTTTAAATACTACACTCTTATTGTAGAATAGTTCCAGTTGGTTTAATAACAGGTGTATGTTTTGTGCAATTTTTGTATTGGCCTTCTGATTTATTTCTAGTGCAGATCTATGTTACTGTATATTATAACTCCTTCTGCTTATGCAGGTATGGTTGATTAAGGCATACTTCCAGGACGTTCCAGATAGCTGTCAGTTTGCAAGTGAAGTTCGATGAAATCTTTCCTGCTCCTTCTTTAACTTTGATGTATGTTCCATCATATAAGATTAAATTAATTCCGGCCGCTCCATTATTCAGAGTAAGATCTAATCATTCATCTGTATGCGAAATCGTGTTTTAATAATTCCTCTGATAGTATATATATCAATTTTCTCAAGTCCTTTCTTTTTAAGAATACTTTATCTCTAGTTTTATTGCAGGGTTCTTCAGATTAAGTTTGATGAGTACATTTGAAGGCATTGAGGTAGGAAATATTGGTTCTTCTTGTATTGGAAAGTCTTTATGTTTCACAATTATGCGTTTTATAATATTTTTCTTGTATTGAAGTGTTGATCTTTTGAGTCGTTTTTTTTATGTTCAGTTTAAGGTTTTATTGAATATATGTTCGGTTCATTTACTTTTATGCCATTGGTGAATTCTATTGTCTTTAATTATAAATCTATTTTCAAGTAGATTTAAGCCACATCCTTTCTTTTTTTTTTTTTTGCATTTTTGGTATTGAGACAGCTCAAGTAATTATCTTGGACGCTTTTGCTTGAACACTGTCCAGTCTTCCTTTTAGCGACAAACTTGAGCGAGTCCAGACAGAGTTGTTGCATACTCCATTATTGGCCTTATTAAGATGGCATAAGTTTTTCTGAGTGTTCCGAGTTTTTCTCCCCAATTTGCTCACACGGCCTTTTTAGAATATTTAGTTTTTTTTTTTGTAGCTCTATTTGATGTGCTAATTATGTGCATTCTGTAATTAGAAATTCCTTATTAACACCTAGCTATTTTGGATTTCTAATTCTATTAATTATTTGGTTATTTATTATCATTTTGGGATTAAATTATGACCATTTTTCCCTGTCAGCGGAGAACACACATACGTTTTTTTTTTTTTGTTTATGGTCATTTTGAGTTCCCTTGCACACTTCTAGCTAAATGTTCTTCCTTGAGTAACGTTTTGAAATCAACAATCTTGCGTAGTAAAAACATCAATCAAAAAGCCTATCACTCAGAGAAATAAACTTTGGAGAATATTTTTAAGGTACATGCTGGTTCTTTGGAGCAAGCCACTGAAGCGCAGAGTCTGTCTAGGGTTCAGTGTGAAGGATGCCGCCCGGGTGTTCAACAAGCTGATGGATCGACTGGGACACAAGAAATACTTCGTCCAGGGTGGCGACTGGGGCAGTCCTATCTCTACCATCATGGCCATGGTCTACCCGGAAAGGTAAGCCTACTCCATGTACTAGACCAAGGGTCGGCAATCTGCGGCTCGAGAGCCACATGCGGCTTCTTTATATAGTTCCATACGAAAATATTATTTATGCGAGGGCTATTTATTGTTGGCAAGAAAAAAAAATTGTGACTATTTAAAAAACTTTGAAATTTTCCGACTCACAAAAGTTTGTCGACCCCTGTACTAGACGCATTTCCAGGCTACGACCTGTTTTTGTCCGAGTAAATATTTATCCTTAAATATATAAAATCCAACGTATGTATGTTTATTTATTCGTTCCTTATTAGTTTATTCAATATTGATCCAATCCGGGTGAAATTTTAACAGGATATAGAGTTAAGTCTCGAAAATAGTCATTCCACATTTTTAACTAAGCAAAATTAACAATTAACAATTAAATAATTATCTAAAAGCGTTTTATATATACTTTGATATTTTCATCATATTTTATCCAACTTGCTCATTCTCAATGAGAATTTAATTATTTGAAATATTTTTAAAATTGGGTCATATTTTAAATAATAAAACTATTACACAACACTCATTTGTTTAAAATACAAATAAGCTTTTATGTATTCAAACAGTTAATTATATTGCAGAAATGTTTTGACTATTATAAAATGAACAGTTGTTTATATATACTTCTGGTATATCTCAAAGTATATATATTGTAGATGTTTAAAATTGTTCGTAAATTGTGTACTAATAAAATATAACTTGACACAGGAAAAGAAAGTTAGATATAGAGGTTTCTAGGAATGGGCGAGGCCGGAGTTCTCATGGGCGGCAAAGCAAATAAACCGAGTGAAGAACGAGATAAGAGATACTGTAGATAAAAAGGACAGTTAGTTCTTACTCTGTGATTGCCTGAAAAAGTCTTCTGTCTGTCTCGGTTCTCACGTATGTGATCACCTAAAGGAATTTTATTTCATGTTCATATATTCATGTTATACTCATGTTCATATATATAATATATGGTAATTTAAACCAACAACCCTATATTGTATAATACTTATAACAAGATTGTCAAGTTGTATATAGAAACACATCTATAAATTATTATACGCATGATTGACATGTGTCATTGCATCACCATATGTAATGTACTTTGTACAAAACTGAGAGATGAATAAATAAAACTATGTAATAGATTAAGAGCTGAGTTAAAGCAAGATTGATAATCCAAAAACGTCTAAAATCGAGACAACCCTAAATGAATTCGGCAGCCCGTCGCCATTAAGGTCTAAGGTGCAGAATGCCCCAGACGTCCAAAGTCCACATTCTCAGACATCTCCAACCCCCCCCCCCCCTCCTCGGGATTGGTATATAAAAACCTCGGTTTTTAGCCGAGCTGTTAGTCCTGTAGACATGCACTTCACCGTCGGGGTGGTGCCCTTGTTGGTTGCAGCCAGGTCCACCATTCACCGACCATGTAAATCTCCATCTTGCTCTTTAGCTCGACTCTATCTGTTCATGGAACTTTCCTTCTACAACTGTGTCGCTTCGTTTTGTGTGTGTGGACATTCCCAAGCTTTCCACTCTGCCCCTCGACCACGACTGCCTGTACTCTGTGAGAACTGTTAAAGGTCCTCCAAGGACCAGAGAGGTACGGAAAACTCTTCACGCCCTGACTGTCCCTCTCGGTTACTACTGGTTTGACCCTCGGTTACCACAGCTAAGCGAGAGTCGACAGATCCCTCATCACAGATAAGTCGACTGGACCTTATCACACATATACATTATATATAAAAAAGGCATATATTGGATTGAATAAAAAAAATATTTGCCAATATTTCGATTGGCTGAACGCCAAAACTATCAAGGCATTAAATTTTTGTATAAACAAACTCAGCGCTGCATAGTGTCATAAAATCACAGTTGGAATAATTTTTAAGAAATACAAAGTAGGTGGGGGGAAAATTTGTGTAAGAAAAAAATATTATAAAATTTACAATCATAAAATAGGTTAAATATCTTAAATATTAAAAGAAAAGAAAAAATTAAAGATTGTAAAAAAAAAATAAAAGTGAAAATTTAAAATTTACATTTATCTCTTATGAATTATGATGATTATATTTTATGTACTATTACAAAATTTTAAAATATAGGATATACCTCATTATTTTCTTTCCTTTAATATTTTAAGATATTTAACTTATTCTGATTGTAACTTTTATATAAAAAATTTTCATGCCCAAATATTCCCCCCACCTACTTTATTTTTAAAATAAATTTCAACTGTGATATTATGACACATGCCGCGCTGAGTTTGTGTAAAAAAAAATGTAATGCCTTGATAAAGTTGGCGTTCAGCCAACCGAAATATTGCAAATAAATCTTTATTCAATCCAATACATGCCTTTTTATTATCTAATGATTTAAGTATGGATTGCTCTATTTCAGAACAAAATATATATATAGATGATGCTGTCTACTAAAACTGTGATGAGGTATCCAGTCGACTTAAACTATGGTGTGAGTCCCTGTCAACTCTCGCTATACTGTGTTGACCGAGAGGAACAGTCAGAATGGGAGTTTTCCAGTACCTCTCTGCACCTTGGGAGACCTTAACAGTTCTCACAGAGTACAGCAGTCGTGTCGAGGCAGAGTGGAAAGCTTGGAATGTCCACACAAAAAACGAAGACACAGTTGCACTAGGAAAGTTCCGTGGACAGATAAAAGTTGAGCTAGGAGAGAAAGATGGAGATAGAAGATTTCTTACTGGTCTACATGGTGGATGAGGAAAACCTGTAACAACCGACGAGAGTTTCCGCTGCTGTGGAGTGACTATATTTTTGGGCTAAGTCGGGGGCCTATATATCTTTTCCGAGAAAGGAAGTATTGCATTTCAGCAGATGCGACAGAGCGTGGATCGTCTGGCGAAATTCTACACTGGCGCCGTGCAGTTCCTCTTTAGACCTTGTTGTTTTGGGACTGCTATATGCTCGATATCTGCTTTAGCTCAACTCTTAATTTATTACAGAGTTTTATTTATTTATCCTCAGTTTGTACACAGTACATTACATATGATGATGTAATGACACATGTCAATCATGCGTATAATCATTTACAGATATGTTTCTATTGTACAACATGAAAATCTTATTATAAGTTATATACAATATGGGCTGTTGGTTTAAATTACCATATATAACATTCGTCTTCTCTCTTGAATCCCCCCTCTATATTTTCCTATTAAAGACAACCTTATCGGTGATGGTTCACCAATGTCGAAAACTCCAAACAGACCATCCAACTGTAGCATAAGTTATTTAGTAAAATAAGGGATCGAAATAGTTGAACATTGGGAATGGTATTTATTTTTTTAACATGTTTGCTGTTGTGAAAGAACATTTCAAAGCTTAATTCCTAATTATTTCAGAGTATCCGGAGTCCACGTCAACATGGCTCTACCCCCAGAGACCCCGAAGGCGATGTTGAAGATAGCGGTGGGGAAATACGTGCCGTGGCTGTCCGGCTTCACAGAAACTGACGTCGAGAAGGTTCCTAACATTCTGCCCATGGCATCTTTCCTTCTGGAGGAGACGGGCTATCTGCACCTGCAGGCCACGAAGCCCGACACGGTCGGTGTGGCCTTGGGAGACTCTCCCGCTGGCCTGGCCGCTTACCTCCTGGAGAAGTTCTCAACCTGGACCGACCGCCAAAACCGCAAGGACATCCGTGGCCGCCTCACAGAAAAATTCTCCTCGACCAGCTCCTGTCCAACGTCATGGTCTACTGGGTTTCCGGCTCAATCACCTCCAGCCTGCGCTTCTATAAAGAGAGCTTCCACAACCTCATGGGTAGTGGATTTGGAAGGTTAGTTCGAAATAATTCTATAACAATATTAGACTGTAATTATCGGGAAAATCATAATGATAGCAGTTTCCAGGTCGGTATTCGAATTTATTGAAGTTAAGAGACACTTCGGCCAGAAAATGAAGTAAAGATATTGATATAATTAGATAAAAAGAGCAAACCTGGATCTCTGAAAGAAAAAAAAATCAAAATATTTCGAATTATTCCCTCTTTATTGATTTATTACATACACACACACACACACAAAAAAAAAAAACTTTGAAAAAAATTGTTTTACTTTCACATATCCAGGTACGCCATTTTCAAATATAATTATATTCAATGAATTGTATTTCACTCGAAAATCAGTTATGTCAAACTAGCTCCTGATGATGTAAAGGAACCACATCAGATGACACCAGAACTGTTCAGGTAAATCACCTGGACATATTTTTGCTAACATTAAATTTTCTTTGATACACATCTTTATTATTTGAACCTTTATTAACATCATGAAACGCGATATCCCAAACTCAGGGATATTTGCGTCAATACCTCTCTCTACATCACAACAAATCGGTTATATACAATTCTGTTCAATTCATTATTTTACATAATCAACCAAAGAAAATTGTCCAAAGAGATAAACAAACAACAAAACAAAATACACAATGATACAAATCCTAAACATATTATATAAGAAGAGATTAACTTAATGTATTATTAAACTCAAAGTAGGGCACGGTATTTCAATAAACTCATAATCTATGCCTATAGATCGTGATTTTATTATGAAAATCAAAAAGATCTTATGACGTTTATCATCATATTTAATTTATCTATGCAATTGTGAAGTCATTGAAGAATCTAATAAAACCATATTTGTGAAGAAAAATCTGGTAATCGTTTCACAAAACACTGATGCGAAATTCGGTAGAAGAATTCGCAGTGATGATTCTTTTGTGGTCTGTTGCAACGATTTTAGTCAGATCACTAAATAGCAGAAAGGAGAGGGTAAAAATTTCCTTCAAACTAACTTTATTAAAACATGTTAAGAGGACAGAGGAAAACACCCAACTGGTCAACAGACCAGGCCGTGCTCTAATCCTTTGTTGCCGGCTGGCGCCGCTGGCGTGTATGTTTGTTTACTGTCACCCAATCCGTCTGGCCGACGTCCCGAAATGGATCTCCATTATTCCACAATATTATTGAAGGCTAGCTTACAGAATATTGTGCACTCATGGTGTGAAGACCTTATTTTAATTTAAAAAATGCACACCCTAATTGAGCATATATTGTCTTATAGTTGTTGAAGGCACTGTTGGGTAGTTTAACAGCGTAGTTCTCATAGTAAACAGGAATTTATAAATAAATAAAAAATATTATTTGAGAGAGTTTCTTAGAAAGAAAAAATGTCATGAAACCTTACTTGTAATTGCAGTGGTTTACTCTACAAAATATTTTTTACTCGAACAAAATTATGATTAATACATTGATATTACAGATGGTTAAATAGGATTACAGAAAAAAATGGCGACTACACGAAATGAAAACAAAGATCATCTTTAAATTTATAAATTCAATTGCCATCTATCGGTTTAATTTGTAACAAATAAATTTACTGGAAATGTATTTATTTTCAACAGTTCATCAAATATTATCTCTACAAATCTTACTGAATTGATATAAGTTATTGAATAAGAGGGCTTGGCTCATCAGTAGTGAACCCTCTCAGCGGTTTCGCCAAATTAATCTCTAGACCGCTCTACTATTGTATTGGATTGGTTTGGGATAGACCCTGCCCTTCAAGAACTTATATCATTGCAGTAAGGTCTAGAGAAAATATTTGATGATATTGTTGAAAAGAAACACATTGCCGGTAAATTTATTTTTGTTACAAATAAAAAATATCACCTTTATTTTATACAGAAACAAGGCTGTAAACAAAGGAGTATGATGACAATTATTTAGTTCGATGTCATTGACCCGATGTGCATTTGCTCTCCAGGATTCCGGTCAAGGTGCCTTCGGCCATAACGTCTTTCCCCAACGAGCTTTCCTACGTGCCCCGGGCTGTGCTGGAGGAACAGTGGCGAGACATAGTGCTGTTTACGGCCCCCAAAGCTGGCGGACACTTCGGTGCCATGGAGGAACCTACCATCTTAGCTGATGATCTCTTCAGCTTCGCCCGCCAGGTTCTCGCTAGGAAAGCCTGAATTGCAGCAGACCCAGTAAACGAGAGCTAGTCCCACTGTTTCCCTGACTCTATTTATTCAACACTTCCAAACACTGTTGCTCATAATATGTGTTCTAATGATAAAATATCTAAAGAAGACTGAAAAAAACAATTTTATTTTTATTTTATTTAGTGTAGCTCTTATAGGTTATACTGTATATAGAAGAATCGCGTTATTTTTCCAGATTAAATGTTTTACAATTGATAAAATAAAATTCCAAGTAATGAATGATTGAAAGTACAAAGTCGAACTGATTTTCACATGTGTAGACATGTTGTGCACTTACAGTAAAAGCAGTCGCCTACTTCTACCCACCATGATTATCATGACCTGTACCACATGTACTAGGGATAAGAAAAAATTATAAATATATGTCACATTTATTATAATAAATATAGATTGCTATATATATCGTAAATTAAAAATAAAAAGGCATATCTTGACCAGGAGCACATGTGATTTACAGATGGCAGAACGCCATCTGGTGGAACAGAAATCAACTAAACATTAATTTAGCCTCTTCCCTGATATTTGGTCAACCCAATTTATTGATAAATAAAGAAAAAAAAAACATCCACGAACGCGTTTCGCGCTTTTGGCGCTCGTTTAATATCAACACCTGACCTTTCTATTATTTTTATTTTATTCACATCGTAAATTAAACGTAATGAGGTTCAGACTACGTGTTATCAGTATAAATATACTAGAGCCCCATTAAGACTCTAATCCTTCTAGTCACAAGCGTCTAATAATTATAATATACTGATCCAGTTTACATAGGCGTTGTTTGACAGCATGTATTTGCATCCTGGCACGTCGATCCATTATCAAGTCAAAGTGCAGCTCATTGGTGTCCATACATATTTATGTCCTTATCAATATGGATATGTTGACGATGAAAATCATTGGGCTTCCCTATATTTATATTGTTTCATTTTCCAATTTTTCTCTCGTGATAGCAACTTGTTAAATATTGCCCTAATTTAAAATATTAAAAATAAAAAAGGCATATCCTGACCAGGAGCACATGTGCTTTACAGAAGACAGAGCGCAATCTGGTTAAACAGAAATCAACTAAACATTGATTTAGCCTGTTCCCTGATATTTGGCCAACCCAATTTCTTGATAAATCAAGAAAAGCCATCACGAACACGTTTCGCGCTTTTGGCGCTCGTCAGCGTGGAATACGAAGAGTAGGTATAAAAAATTTTTGTATAATTTTACCGTTATTCAACATATTATTTTTTGATTGAGAGTTAAATAAATTTAAAATATTTGCAGAGTTTCTTTAATAAGGTATAAGAGGCAAGCTTTCGCGCGGTCGCGCTTCATCAGGCCACTGGCTCCGCAAATGCGTGCTACAGATACAATAGAGATTCAAGAAATACATTTAAAAAATTTTAAAATAAAAATAGTGGCAGTTGTAGAGGGTACTGTTTCGTTGGGGGTTGGCATCATCTGCGTTGAATATGCTGGAACTGTTGGGGTAGATCAATTCTTCTGTTTATGCTATTATTGTCTTTGGAGATTAAAGATTCTAGAATGAGTCTATTGTATTTCGAGAATATGCTATGGAAGTGACATGTGACATCTTGTAGGTTGAATTGATGACCTGTAGAATTTTCGTGCTGGAATATTAAGGATTTGTTATCTTGGTTTCTGATATTACGGCTATGTTCTTTAACTCTTATGTCTATTGATCTGCTAGTCTCTCCTATGTAAGAGGCATTGCATTGTTGGCAGGAGATGGAGTATATAGCGTTCTGCTTGTTTCTAGACTCTGTATTATTATTGGGTTTGGTTATGGGGTTTGTAAGGATCTGGCCAATGGTTCGGGAATTTCTAAATAAGCATTTTATGCCATATTTCCTCAATTCATGGGATAATCTTTCATTAGCAGGTGAATATTGTAGATAACTATTTGCCCGGTATATTGTTTGTTTTATAGGGAGGGATTGGTTGTAGAAATGTTTATATATAAAATCTATTGGAAATCCATTATTTCTTAGATTTTGAATGATATTTCGTTTTTCAATTTTCTTGAAAATCGGTAGAGAACAATGTGTCCATATTCGTTTAGTTAACGTTTTCACTATAGATATTTTGTGTCCTATTGGGCTGTATGATTTAAAATTTAAATACGAAGATTCTATGCCGGGTTTATAGTAGACTGTAGAGTGGAATTTCTGTTCTGTTTTTAAAATTAGAATATCAAGAAAAGGTAACACCGATTTGGTTTCTAATTCCATAGTAAATTTGATTTGGGAGTTATATCTATTTAGAGTATTTAAAATTTGATGCTCTTTTCCTTTTTGTAATTCGCAAAATACATCATCTATATATCTATAACATTTTCTTATACCTAATTCCTCAAAACTGTTGATCCATCTATCTAAATCAGACATGACAATCTCCGCCGCAATCAATGAAAGCGGGCTTCCCATAGGAGAGCAAAATATCTGTTGGTAGAGTTTATCTTCAAACCTGAAGTTAGATGTTGATAGACATAATTTAAATAAAGTAATTATTTTTGAGCTTTCTGAAGGATTAGTTAAGTTTCGTTCCAATATTTCTTTCAAATTATTCATAATTAAATGGTGAGGAAGACTGAGGAATAAGGCCACAACATCAAATGACCCCATGATGCAATCTGTCATTGGTTTTGAGTTTCTCAATTCATTTATAAAATCAGTTATACAGGTTATTGAATATCTATTTGTTGGACGGATGAGAGGAGTTAGGTACGATGATAAGAATCGAGATAAGGGCATGGCGGGTGAGAGGTGATAAGCAATAATAGGTCTGAGGGGAATGTTTTCTTTGTGAATTTTCGGTAACCCATAAATATATGGAATAGAGTTCAATTTAACTGTGAATTGTTTCAGTTGTGTACCCGTTATAATTTTATCTTTCTCTAAGGCATTTAACGTACGCTTAAATAATGATATAGCTTTTGAATTATTATTGGAATCTATTTGTTTAAATATATTGGCATCATCCAAAATATCCTGGATCTTTCGTCTATAATCTGTTTTGTTCATAATAACTGTAGTAGATCCTTTATCCGCTTTGGTTATTATTATGTCAGAATTTTCTTTTAACTGTTTGATGGCAATCAATTCTTTCTTATTAAGCGAAGGGTTTTTTAATCTTCTAGTATTGGCTATTTTGCTGGCGACTAGATTTCTGATATTATTCTTTTCTTGGTGGTTAAAAGATGCTATGGACGTCTCAAGGGCACTAATCGTCAGATAATTATCCGTAGCACTGGGAAGTCTAAATTTTAAACCTTTGTTCAGAATACCTGTTTGCGAGATACTTAAATCTTTACCTGTGAGGTTCAATATTGCATTTTGATCATTCTTATATGGAAAAGAATATTTCTTGGACCAATGTTTCAGTTTGGCCTCATGTTTTCTTCTGATGGCTATATCCTGTCGCTTGACCGCTTTGGTGGTGTTAACGATAAGGTCTGTCAATTCAGGGAGGGGAATTTTGTCTGATACTAAAGCTATGAGTTCTTTAATTGTTTTGCAAAGGAATCTGATTGATGAATGGCAACCATCAATTCTAGCTTTCAGAAGTTTCTTCCGTACTTCAATCATTATCCTCTTTGAATATGAATTATTCACAGGGTCCTTAATACGCAGCGATGGGGGGATAAAATTAATTTCTTGACAAATGTTGTTGAATCTCAAATTGCAACGCCACCTCGCCAATTGGAGGGATTTGCGGAAAATGATTCTCTTATACTTCTCCAGATCGTAAAGAGAAGATTCCATACTAATTTGTACTTGAAATTTAGATGCAAATAATATTATGATTGAGAGTTAAATAAATTTAAAATATTTGCAGAGTTTCTTTAATAAGGTATAAGAGGCAAGCTTTCGCGCGGTCGCGCTTCATCAGGCCACTGGCTCCGCAAATGCGTGCTACAGATACAATAGAGATTCAAGAAATACATTTAAAAAATTTTTTAAATAAAAATAGTGGCAGTTGTAGAGGGTACTGTTTCGTTGGGGGTTGGCATCATCTGCGTTGAATATGCTGGAACTGTTGGGGTAGATCATTCTTCTGTTTATGCTATTATTGTCTTTGGAGATTAAAGATTCTAGAATGAGTCTATTGTATTTCGAGAATATGCTATGGAAGTGACATGTGACATCTTGTAGGTTGAATTGATGACCTGTAGAATTTTCGTGCTGGAATATTAAGGATTTGTTATCTTGGTTTCTGATATTACGGCTATATTCTTTAACTCTTATGTCTATTCGAATTAATTATTAAAAAATAAGAGATGGTGGCTGGCGGTATAAAACGTCAGTTTCCGACCTCCATGAACCAGGATCGAATCCCGCATTGGACACTTTTTTTTTCTGTTAGAACCTGTCCATATTTTTCATTGTGAATGACATAAGCTAGGTTGCTCTTTTTGAGCGGTACCTAATAAAGTTATTTTGGATTTTAAAAAAAAATCACTACAAAGAGAATTGAATATTTATGTTCTGAGAGAGAGATTGAGATTGAAACTACTTTATTTCAATGTTCATATAAGATTATATAAAGTCAAATACAGAATTGAATAAATAGGAATATATATATGTATATAAATAAGATTACATAATGATAAATATAAGAATACATAGATATAAATAGACAAAAAAAATCGATAAATATACTTATAAATAAAAATATATAAAGATCTTCATTGGGGGCGCCCACCGCGAAAATGACTCCGCTAGAAATATATTTAGATTTTTCAGGCTACGGAACATACATAATGGCTAAATTAATAAATCCAACGCTAGCGAAGAGTAAATTAGCGCTTTTTTTGGTCGATTGAGAGGTGTTTTTTCTGCTTATCCAAGAAAATGTTGTACAGGCCACGATAATCCCAGAGCCCCGTTTAGTTACTTTATCTCACTGAAAGGGTTCGACTTTTTACAAAAGTTAGGGTTCCTTGAACCAGAAAAAAATGTTTTCAATGCGGAATTCGTTCTTGGGTCGTGGTTGCCGGATATATACAGTGTGTACATGGCAGCAGAAGCTTTGGACATTCTAAAGGACACCACACTAGCAAAATCTTGGAATAAGCTTCCATCAGAAGACTCTATCACTGCATCTAAAGAGCTATCAAACAGCCAATTTGTATCAGAGCTGACTGAGCTCATTACAAAATCTTCTGTATTTGTATAATGTGACCAGAAAGACATTCAAAATTGGCTGGAGTACGACGTTGATGGCCCTGGCTATCAATTATTGACGGACGATGAAATCATCGAAAGCTAAATTGACGATCAAGGTTCTAGCGACAATGAGGAAGAGCTTCGGGATGACGACCAGGTTCAAAAAGGACCATCCAATGAGGAAGCTTTTCATTGCCTTGAGACGGCTATGAAGTGGCTAGAACAACAAGAATAATGCAATATTGTTCAATTGCTTTCTTCAACGGCCGTATTCCTGGATATGACCTCAGCTTTTGATCGAGTGTGGAGGGAGAAATTACTTGAAAGGCTGCACAACATCGGAGTAAGAGGAAAAGCCTTAATCTGGATTGCAGACTTCTTAAGGGGAAGAAGGATAAAGGTTCGGGTTAATGGAGCATTTTCCAAGGACAGAAGAACATGGGCTGGTGTACCTCAGGGATCTGTGCTCAGTCCTTTACTCTTCCTGCTATATATTAACGACATCCATCCTTACCTCACTGAAGACACAAAGGTTGCCTGTTATGCAGATGATATAGCCATATGGCACACAAGTAGCAGTATAGAAAAATCAGAAAAAAATACTGAACACATCAATGAGAGGACTGGAGAAGTGGGCAATGGAACTCAAAAATGACCATAAACCCAATAAAAACAAACCTATGCGTCTTCTCCACTGACAGGAAAAACAGGCATAAATTTAATCCCAAAATAAGTATAAACAACCAAATAATTGATAAAATTAGAAATCCAAAATACCTAGGTGTGATACTTGATGAGGAATTGCGTTTTACAGAACACATAATTAGCACCTCAAATAGAGCTACCAGAAAACTAAATATTCTGAGAAGGTTATGTGGAACAAATTGGGGAGCAAAACCCAAAACCCTCAGAACAACATATACCACCTTAATAAGGCCAATAATGGAGTATGCAACACCTGTCTGGGCTCCCTCAAGCTCATCACTAAAAGGAAGACTAGACAGTGTTCAAGCAAAAGCGGCCAAAATAATCACTGGTGCTGTTTCTTCCACCAATAATGAGAAAATTCAAAGAGAATGTGGCCTAGACCTACTCGAAAGCAGAAGACAATTAAAAACAATAAAATTCACAAATAGCTTAAAAAGTAAAAAGCCGAACACATATCCCATAGAAGCTATTTAAACTGGACACAAAAAGAAAGACTTAAAAGATCTTCAACACTTCAGTACGACAACAACATTAGAAAAGGCATAAACATGAAACACAGTGACTTTCAAATTCAAGAAGAACCAACATTTCCTACCACATTACCTTCAAATATCATCATCAATCTCAACCTAAACGAACCCTGCAATAAAAAAAGAGAACAAAACCATACTTAAAAAGAAGGGACTTGATACAATTGATTTATATGATCAGAAAAATTATTTATTAGCATACACAGATGGATCATCAGACCTTACTCTGAGTAATGGAGGGGCCGGAATTAACATAATACTCCAAGATGGAACACACATCAAAATCAAAGAAGGAGCAGGAAAGATTTCGTCAAACTTCACTTGTGAACTGACAGCTATCTGGAAAGCCCTTGATGTATGCCTGAACCAACCATCCCTGCATCAAGCAGAAGGAATCATAATATACAGCGACTCCAGATCCGCTCTAGAAGCAATTCAGAAGGGCAATACTAGAATCACGCAGAAAATACACTCATTACTTACCCAACTGGAAACATTGGAGAAGAACTGCATTCTACAATGGATTCCTGCCCATGTTGGGATTGAGGGTAATGAAATGGCAGATGAATTGGCAAAGGAAGCCAGAAAGCTGAGCCAAAGGAAAGAACAAATGTCAGTATTTGACGCTGATGCTTTGGCAAAATACAAGATAATCAAACAAAAAATAAGAAAAGATCAAATATGTGAAATAAACTCTGAGAGAAAACTGACAAAAACCATAACAAGACTTAGAACAAAACACCATAAAGGAATGACAATACATCCAGATGGCACAAGAACTTATAAAGCGTGCAACAATTGTCCTGGTGTGGAACTAACACCTACTCACATATTCTCATGCCCAGCAATGGCCGCAGCCTTGCAGAAAATCGACTTAGACCCAGAGCAGCAGCTTTACACACCCAAGATAGTGGATATTGCTGCTGCTGTGATGGAGATGCATGGAGACATCTGAGACTCTTCTTTGGACACGACAACAACAACAACAACAACACAAAGCGTTTGTGAGATTTAGTGGCTAAAAAACGAACATCAGCTCTGAAACAAAATAAAATTCTGTACTTCTTTCATAAACTGAAAGTATTGTACATTTTAATGGCCATTTTGCACGTATTAATTTAGTCAGTTCCTGTAATACAGTACAATTATTTGTAAGATTTGTAATACACATAATATATACATGTATATAGGTTTTATTTTATAGTAAACGGCTTAACAGTGGGAAACCGCACCATATCAAAGCCATAGGTAATAGAATATAAAGATCAATAATAAATAAAGCAAAATACAAGTATTATACAAATATATGTTTAATATAACTGTTTCCTTTTTCATATTACTACTATGACTTTAGTATTTCACATCAATGATCGGTTATTCGAAATATCGATTATCCGAACACCCCCATTCCCAATTGATTCAAATATTCAAATTTCTACTGTATATTAAACAACTTCTGAAAAAAAAAAGATAATTATCTTCCTAAATATTTCCTACAAATTTCTAAAAAGCTTGCATAAAAGATAATATTTGAAAGGCATTCTGAAAATATAATTAATTCTATAATTATAAATCGAGATTTTCGAAGAATATAGAACAAAGGTTGTCAAAGAAAAGAAATTACGGGGAACGAGTAATTTGAAATCTCGCGCGCAATAATTATTATTTACGCGTAAAAGTTAATTCGACACCGCCAAAGAAAGAGCATTCTAGTTAATTAGTATTTCAACCAAATCATCTCGATACTGACGTAGTTAGCCTACGTCAACGTGGGAGTTGGGGCAAATACATTTCTTCGTTCTGTGAAATAATAACTGAGAAAAATTATGTAACTTATTAGTGTAGATTAATCAGGTCGATGTAATGTCATCAGAACGATTCTTGGGGTCGATTGTGATGATGCTGTGATTGTGATGATCAGGTCGATACTTGGTGTAATGTTGTCAGGTCAATATAATATAATCGATGTAATTTCATCCCAACGATTATTGACGATTTTTCAAGTCGATAGGTGTTGTTATGTCAACAGATCGATTGGTGATGTCATCAGGTCGATGTTTAGTGTAATGCTGTTAGGCTGATTGTTGATCTAATGGCATCAAGGTGATTGTTGATATAATGGCATCAAGGTGATTGTTGATATAATACAATTCGTTGATTGTTGAGGTAAATATCATCAGGACTATTATTATTTAATTTAATCAGATCGAATTTTAGTGTGATGTCATTAGTTCGATAGTTGGATAGCGTTATTACGTCAATATTTGATGTCATTTTACATGGACGGTTTTTGGCGTAATATCATCATGTCGACTGCTGAGGAAATATCTTTAGGTCTTTTTTTGATGATTTCTACCAGATCGATTGCCAAAATAATTCCGCCATTGATGGCGTAAAGTCATCAGGTCGATTGTTGGTGCATCATCATTGCTTGATTGCTTGTTGTTGTAAGGTCATCAAGTCGATTGTGTTAAAGTAACACCTTAAGGTCGAGTTTGTCAAAATTTCATTAGAGAGATTTTTGAAGTAGTATCATTAATATATTTCTAATCTAATCAGGACATTTTTGGTGCAATGACATTAGTTTGATGTAATATCATCAGGTCGTTTGTTGATATAAAGCCAAGAGGTCTATTGATGGTGTGATTTCAATAAAGTTGATTGTCGGTGTAATGTCAATAGGTTGGTTGTTAGATGTAATATAAATTCAGGTCATTTGTTTGTCATAACAACAAAAGGAGGATGGTTTTGTGAGTTTTCATCTAGACGATTGCTGGAATAATATCATCAGGCTGAATATTATTGTAATGACAGCTTGTCCATTGCTGTTATAAATATAAAAAATTCGATGTTGATTATTTTTATTTAGGCTAATTTGGATGTAATTTCATCAGTTAGAATTTTGGTGTAGGGAATCAAGGAGGGAGGGGGGGGGGGGGAAGGGGGGGGGGGGGATGATTGTTTCTGAAATATCTTCAGATCTCTCTCGTTTGTTGTTGACAAATCATCATGTTGAATTTTGGTGTAATGTAATCTGATTGATTGTAAGAACAAATTAATCAGAACGATAAATAAAATACTATTGTCATAACCAAAAATATACATAGCGTATAAGTAACTGTAAATAATAGATCGGCAGCTCGGCGAATGTTATGTACCTATGCCCCGATAGGTGGCGGGCGCGTTAGGCAGGAAGTTTGTAAACATTAGCCCGCCATCTTTAGGGTGTAGCCGATCGCCAGCCCGTTTGGGTCTTTGACATTACTTCCATAATTTATAATTATTTTTGTCCATTTAACTTAATTTATCTCTTCTCCTTTTTATCCCTCGAACTATTTAACTATTTAAAGTCATCTTATAAATTATTATTTATTCTACCCAAACGACTCGACACCTTTATTACTGCGACACTATAATAAGGTCGATTGTTGATTTAAGGCTATCAGGTTAAATGTTGTTGTAATGTTACTAGGTCAACTGTTGATATAAAGTCATTCGGCCTGATTTATATAATGTCATTAGGTCGATTGTGTTTGTAATATCAACAGGTCAATTATTGGGGTCATATCATCACATCAATTTTATGTTGTGTCAAACGGGCGATTGTTGATGTAATGTCAGATGAGTGTCGGCGTAATTATATCAGTTGATTGTTTGTATAACGTCACCAGGTCATTGTATATGTAATGTTATTAAGTCGATTTTGGCTGTAATATTATCAGATTGATTTTCAGGACAATAAATTCAGGTTGGTTATTGGAGATGTGTCATTTTGTCCATTGTTGGCGTCAATAATAGTTTGAGGTTAGCCTGTTGATTGTTGGTCAAATATCGACGACTTTCATCAAGTTGATTATTGCTCTAATGTCATCAAATGGATTGTTGATGTTTTTTTTATTATCCCTAGTACACGTGAAACATTTTTTAAAAATTAGACAAAATTGCTCAATGCGAGATTCTAGCCCGAGTTGTAGCGGTCGAAAAAAAAAAGGTTTAGACCACCCTTCCACCGACCCCCGATTATTGATGTAATATCATCAAGCCGAATTTTGGTGCAATTTCATCATTTGATTTTCAGTTTGATATCATTGGATATATTTGTTAGTGAAAAACTACCAGGTCCATTTTGTATGTAATTTATAATATAATTTATATTCTATGTCACGACGGTAACCTAGAAATCTTAAAACATTACAACTAAAACCTCTGTTAGTGTATTATCGATATGGATATGCGTGATGATATTGGAATAGGATTACTGAAATATGAGGAATAAATTGAAATAATTTTTGGCTGAATTTTCTTGTAAAATATTTAAAACCAAAGCAATTTTGCGATCATAAATAAATACAGTAAAATTTGAAAGCAAAATATCGACGATTGGAAAATTTATTCAAATACATAAATATGGTAATTTAAACCAACAACCTTATATTGTATAATACGTATAACAAGATTTTCATGTTGTATAATGGAAACACATCTGTAAATGATTATGCGCATGATTGACATGTGTCATTACATCATCATATGTATTGTACTTTGTACAAACTGAGGATAAATAAATGAAACTCTGTAATAGATTAAGGGTTGAGCTGAAGCAAGAGATAGAAGTCAAAAACGTCTAAAATCGAGATAGATGTAGCAGCCCCAAAACAACATCTAAAGATAGATAGGAAACTGTCAGGACGGCGCCAGTGTACAATTTCGCCAGCCGATCTTCGCTCTTATCGCATCTGCTGAAATGCAATACTTCCTTTCTCGGAAAAGATATATAAGGCCTCCGTCCTAGCCAAAAATATAGTTACTTCACCATCAGCGTAAACCCTTTGTCGGTTGTCACCAAGGTCCTCCTCATCCACCATGTAGACCAGTAAGAACTCTTCTATCTCCATCTTTCGCTCCTAGCTCAACTTTTATCTGTTCACGGAACTTTCTTAGTGCAATTGTGTCTTCGTTTTTTGTGTGGACATTCCCAAGCTTTCCCCCCTGCCTCGACCACGACTGCCTGTACTCTGTGAGAACTGTTAAAGGTCTCCAAGGTACAGAGAGGTACTGGAAAACTCTCCACGCCCTGACTGTCCCTCTCGGTTACTACAGGTTTGCCCCTTTCGGTTACCATACCACAGCGAGAGACTCTCGGTTATCACATATACACCTATTACTATTTGAGGAATAAAAATAAGTGTGACAGATGAAGTAAAAAATAACGAAAATATGTATTGGTATATAGATCACTATGTATAGTTCAGTATCTTCGGAGGAGATGGCTTAAAACCCCAAACTAAAATCTGTCAGTATATTATTTATACAGATATTGCTGCGAGCCTTTACTTTCAGCAACAGAAGAGCGAGAGAACCAAAGCTCATGACAAAGACCTTAAAAAGGTTATTGAGAAAGTTTTTAAAATTTATTTTTACTTTATATCACAATTTTCTCATATTGAGAGAGAGAGATATAGAAAGACAAAGTAATTTCAAACCTCATATCGGCATAGATCATGTGGATTCATATGGTTGAATGGGCCAAGGTTTTCAAATTTTAAAAGGAAAGTTGGCACTTCGTAAATATATGAATATTAACATATTTGAATAAAAGGCATCTCCTTATCGTGGAACTGAAAGTTGCTGATGGGTTGCGCCATCTAGTTGCACGATAAGAAGATGCCTTTTTCTTAATTTATTCACCTTATCCCAGTACAATTTCACATTTGTACTAATTTTTCACATTAACATTTTTGTAAGTGATATATACAAATATTATTTAAAAGTTGTGGAACTATTCTTAAAATTTTGAGGTTTTAAATACGGAGACTCTTCTCAAAACGCAATTTTGGGAATAGTTTGCTTACTCTTACAAAGAAACCAGAAAGGATAGAGAGAAGCCAGAATATAGAGCCATTATACAACCAGCAGCAGGTATTTCGAGAAAATTCACTAAATAAGCTTTAACTATTCAATACTTATTTTTCTCATCTATATCTCAAAAAGAAACCGTGTCAAAAGAAACCGCTATCGTGCCACTTCCGTATTGCGCATGTTTTATGGCCCAGTGAGCCCCTGTGACTTATCTTGGGCCAACGCCCATCTTATGGCTCTAATTTATTGCTGCTGAGAATTGAATAATAGATATTTGGCAGGAGATATTTTATTTTCAAAAAAAAAAATTACAAAAGTTAAATATGAATGCAATATATTTTTTATTATTGATATATTTAGGGCAAACACATCGATTTAGGATTAATAAATAGATTAATCATATAGGGAAAGGGTAATTGGTCTTTTATAAAAGAGTATTAAAAAAAAAGAATCCGGAGGGTAAAATGTCTATACATTTTTTTACAATGATAAAAATGTTTTATATAAATATTAAAATGCAAATTAATATTTAGTAACAAAACCCCTGACAATATGAAGACAGTCAATAATACCCAAGATGCATTTCTTCGTCGTCTCTTAGACTTACCAAACTTCACACCAGGATATATCCTCAGAAGAGAATGTGAAGAATATCAACTGAACTTAATGCTGTAAAACTCACCTTAAAGTTTGGGTCAGGATCTTAAAAATGGAGACGAGCAGATTACCACATACTTGCTTAGACTATCTCTGGAAGTCACCGCGAAAAGGAAATAGAAAACAGTTTTACCTTAAAATTTAATAAAAATTTCAGACTCTAAGGGATATTCCATTCTTAAGGGCTGCGAATACTACTTAGCCATACAGAAAAAAACTGCCAGGCATAATTAGAACCACCACAGACCAACTAATTCAAAACGATCAGATGAAAATCATTGATTCAACCCACTTTGCTCACTACAAATTTTTGAGTGAATCATTCATGACAGAGGAGTACCTACGATCAAATATCTCGCTTCCCAACAAAAGACTAGTTGCACAACATAGAGTTTTATGGCAATTTTTCAGGGAAGAAAGAAAATACTTCTGGAAAGAAAATGGCCGGAATTGTTTACTTGTAAGGATCTCATGGATGGTAATTTGGTTCATTATTTCTCCAATGCCCTCACTTAGCAGAAAAACGTACTGAAATTTTCCCAAGCCCTAACGTTGGGTCAATTTTGATACCATCGCATATGTCAACTTCTCTCTTCAGCTCTGGATGATGAATTACTGATTGTTAGATACTTTAAGTTCTGCACAGAAGCCGGGCGCATGAGAAAGAATGCAGGGCAAAGGATACTGGAGGATGACCTATCTGTAAATTTTGTTGTAAATGTTTCCTCTTCCCTCTCCTCTTGTTGATGTGTAAATACGGCGAATCCTATATGGGGCGGAATGCCCTAAATAAAGGCTTTTGTTCGTTTTTTTTTTGTCATTTAGTAACAAAACACTATTAGTTTCTTAGATATCATCTTCAAAAATTTCTTTAAAAATCTTCAGCATTGAATACTTTATATTTATAGGCAGTGCTGAAGTTTTAGGCTTTTGAATAAGGATAACTTCCTAGAGATAAATTATTCTAATTCAAGTTCAGAAATGTCTCAATCCTTTATCATGGGTCGTTGGCATGACGAAATAGGTCAGCACGAACTTTGGAACATCTTTGGAATGCCGCACCTCACGACAAGGCGGCATTTGGTTTGGGAAGCCATCGCCTATGATGGCAATCACCTCTGACTCGTATTAAGCGTACTATGACGGCCTCAACGATAGGGGTGGAATATTGCTGCGGCCGGTGACTCTTCCCTTCCTTCAGAGGAACCAAATTCCCTTTTACAGCAGTATAACGCCCGACTTCACACAGCACGCATCAGCCAACATGTCCTGCATGAAACCTCAGTGTTTCCATGGCAGAGAGTCTTTCCTGATATATTACCTACAGAGCATGTCTGCGACCTATTTGGGCGTCGTTTGCGTGCGCTATCATAGCCGCGTTCAGAAAATGAACTGTGGCTGGTGGTTGACAGGGAATGGGCAGCCATCCCTCAAAACACCATCCTCATTGAGTCACTACCAAGGCATGTTGCAGCCTACATAGCAGCCCGCGGCGGGCCCACAAAATATTGAGTGGACGGCGATGTCGCTCAGTGTATAGGTGTATTCTGTTCTAATAAATATCCTTTATTGTTCGTTCTGGTACTCTTTTTCTGATGATGTTCACAACTTTATGCTCACCAATTCTTGGTTTTGAATTACCAGTGTCACGTAGGGTATGATAAATGGCTATGATATTAATTTCCGGAACCTTTGGTCATATCTAGTGCACCTGTTACATTTGTGCGAGAAAAAAAAATGTAAATGAATACATAATAATATTATTCTAACTTAATAGTTTTTAAATATCGAAACATTGAAGCATAGTTCAATCTATTTTGCATATAGAGCAGATAATGAACTATTCAGAGCGGATTAAAGGCCCCAATTTACATGGATGAATAGGCATAAAGAAAGAAAGGAGATGATTGGTTCTCAAAACATGGAAATTGGAAACTCCCCGATTTAATCGCCGTTTGTTATCTCCTTGTGCTGTGGGGCGGGGATTCGAGAAGAATGGACCAATTTTATTTATAGAATACTAGACGAATGACCCGGGCAACGCCCGGGTTTACACGATTAAATTTGTTATTCAAACACATAAAACATAGGAAAATAAAACATAGCGAATATAGCAAGAGCCGTTATTTAAACGGCGAATTAGATCAGTTATAGCAAAAAAATTAAAATATATATGTAAATATGTGAAATAGTTATAAATTAGAAAACCTGTAAATATAGTTAAGGCTTGCATTGTAATTAAGAAAAAGCTTCTCGTCTAGAACGCTCAGGCGACCTGCCGGCAGCCAACGGGCGCGCGCCGCCGGCAGGTCGCCTGAGCGTTCTAAAGGGCGCTGCTCGTGAGCTAAGTAGAATAATTTGAACATATAGTTTTAATAATTGATTTATATATTTTTTAAAATAGCCTATCGTCATCCCCGTTATATTTTACCTATGTATGGAAATTTTGGTTTGAATTAGTGAACTACTGCGAATTTGTATACCGGACATACAAACCAACAAACATACAAAAATTCATTTTTATATATATAGATAACACAATGTTCTCTATAGCTGAAAATTCAAATAAATTTTAACACTACTTTTATTTATACATAAATTGATACTATTTCTTCAGAACTGAATAAAAGTTGAAAGAAGGAGGGCATTTCTCATCAGTTGTGAACTCCCCAGCGGTGTTTCGCCAGTTAAATCTCCAGACAATTCTACTATTGTATTAGACGGAATTTCATATCTTCCCTGTATTTGCTATTGAATAAAATAAATGGATATTTTTAAAAGAGAACTAGGGGGACATATGCTTTTAGGATCTTGAAATATAAATTCAAATTAAAGATTGAGATTAAATTTATGATGATATTTGAACTATTTTCTCTATACAATAACTTTAATAAGTTGAGTTCTTTTATAAAACAAATGTATATAATAATATTTTATGTCAAAATAGTGGACCGTTGGTGTTTTATTTGAGAGTTTTTAACATAAAGAAAACAAGATGAAATCATGCTTTACGGGTGAATAGAAAACTTACTTATTCTATGAACGAATCAAAAA
Source organism: Cordylochernes scorpioides (assembly GCA_030710605.1). Classification (NCBI taxonomy): domain Eukaryota; kingdom Metazoa; phylum Arthropoda; class Arachnida; order Pseudoscorpiones; family Chernetidae; genus Cordylochernes; species Cordylochernes scorpioides. Next base: position 170,233,645 of record CP092863.1, on the reverse strand, counting down.
TATGATTCGGAAAATTAAATGGTTACTATTTGATTTAAGCACGCATTAAAGGAATTTATCAGTCAAAAATAAAAAGTTTTTCAACAAAGATAAACATGAAAATTCGGATTATGATATTTTTTTTAAATAAAACAATTTCTATAATATACAGGGTGATCCAAAAGTCCCGCACAACTTTAAAAATTAATAACTCCGCGAATATTTGCGCTAGAGCAATGCGGTAAACACCATTGTGTTCAGAATGCAATGGGATTTTTTATGGCAAATATTGAAAATTTCGAAATTGATTTTAGTTACAATTTCATTCCCTAGATGGCGCTGTACCAGAATCAGAAATTCAGCGGCCAAATTGTTTGATTAATTGAAAAATATAACTGATCGACACGTATTTTTCCTTTTTGTATACCAGGAAAGAATCCTAATAATATCAAATCGTTAATTAATAAAGCACCATTTCGCCAAAAGTTAGAAGAAATGGTTAACGATTTTTAAATACAATCTGAGATATGTAAAATAGGTATATGCAAATTAAAACATGTAGCAAAAAATATTTATATTTTTGATAGAGTTTTGTCAAATATATTGAATGTTTGAAAAACATAGCTGAATTCAATACACGATTTTTTGAAATGTTAATATACCAAAAATTATGATGGTACTACTAATAAGATTTCTTGCTATAAGGAATGTGTAATTTCTTGAATAATTGGCGACACTCGACTATTTAACTGGAAATTTGTCATGATCCAACAAATGAAATATAGATGGGAGTGACAAAATACATTTGTCGTACTTTATTCCAAATATCCTATGGGCTTGTCAAATGTTATCATTGTTTATTATACTGTACACGATTTTTAAAAATGTATCCGCTCAAATAAATATAATTTTTAAATCAACCTTTTGCGTTGAAAACGTGGTAGTAAAATCATTTTGTATTATTTTTTTTTGCCCAAAATTTCTAAAGGTGGGGGGTTACAGAGAAATTCCTTATGCTATTTCTTTTAATGAGCGAAAAGCGATAAATTAAACATAAGGGGTAAAATTGTGTGTACAGTGTTATTCGAGAAGTTATAACACTTTGGTGTGCACGACATAATATAAGATGTGAGCAAATGACAAACAAACAAAAATTACTGTTCACAAATAAAAAAGAGACAAGATATGAGGACATAATTTATTTACCCATAACCCAACACAAAGAGCTGCAAAACATTGGTAGATAATATAATACATGGCAGCTTATATAACACATGAGGTAACTTGTCTCTTGGAGGCCTTGTCTCTTGTATTAGATCACAATCCTTGCTCAATGTGGCACCCTTCATTCTCAAACACCGCCTGCAGACGATAGATTACAGAATGGACAGCATTAAATAAAATATCTGATGAAATTGATGAAACGTGCCGTCTGATAGAAGCCTTCAACATAACCAATGTGGTAGGCGGCATCGATAAACACGCGACTTAATGTACCCCCATAGCCAAAAATCGCAAGGCGTCAAGTCTGGTGATCTTGAAGGCCACTGGTGTATAAAGTGGCGACTTATCACACGATCTTCACCGAACGTATCCTTCAGCAATTGTTTGGCACCGCGGGAGATATGAGGAGGTCCTCCATCTTGCATGAATGTTATTTCGCTCAGTGCTTGTCTGTCCTGCAATATGGGGGATAACCTTTTCTCTCAAAAGTTGAACATAACGTTCACCAGTTACAGAAACGGTTTTAAAAGTTCTTCCATTTATTTCTTCAAAGAAAAATGGCCCAATAATAAAAGAAGAAGTGAACCCACACCAAACTGTAACTCTGGGCTGATGAAGTGGCATTTCTGTAAAAATCCTAGGGTTTTCTGTTGCCCAAATGCGGCTGTTTTGAGTGTGACTTCTCCATTTAGAGAAAAGTGAGCTTCATCTGTCCACAGAACATTCGACAGCCAGTTTTCATCAATATCAATTTGCCGGAAAAACCCATGCAGCAAATTCTTGACGCTTCTCAAAATCGCCGACTTTTAGCTCGTGAAATCTTTGAATTTTGTACGGGTATTTTTTAAGAAAAATTCTTAGAGCTCTCAAACTGTTCCATACGAAATCCCCGTTTGTCGAGAAACTTGTCGAGCACTTACTTCTCCTTACGTGGATAACGTTTCAATAGCTTCAACATTCTGCGAAACCGTAACAGCCACTGACTTGCGTGTCGATGGTCTTCCACTCCGAGGTTTTGCTTCCAGAGATCCAGTCTTCTCAAATTTTTTATCATTCTCCGTAAGAGAGTAGCAACTCATGGGTCCTTTACCTCTTCGAATACCTTTAAAGTTACGAAACGCTCGTAAAGCTTCAGTGGAAGAATCTGAATTGCAATAATAAAATTTCACCAAGAGTACTTTATCCTTTAGTGACGGCATCCCAGAGTAAAATAAATGATCAGGGATAGTTGAATTTTTCAAATGAATTAAAATAAACATAATCGATATATGGCTTCTGAAGCCAACTGTGCGGACGTGTTTGGCATCGCTTGTCTCGTACCGCGAATGGGATTTAACTCTGCATATCACAATATAGTATTAAAATTAACTCCTAAAGTTTACCAAATTTTAAGAAAAATGAGTAATGAGATATACACCGATTTTGAGCGATGTTCTACACAAGACAGAATATTTGTAAGACAATGCCAAAATTGTTTTGAATTTAATCCGTACCATAAAACAAAAGACTGCCAAAACATTAAAATATGTAAAATATTCGGTGTACAGGGTAGCCACAACTGTACTGAAGCGCCAAATTGTCACCATTTCTCTAAGCAGCCTAAATTTAAAAACCTTTCTACAAACCATAAATCAAATTCAAGTGAATGCCCGATTTACAAATCACAAATAGACAAAATTATCCAAAGGACACAATATTCACAAATACACGAGGGAAATGATGTAGCAAATATAATTTAAAGCTTAATCTTAAATAGATTAATATCCTATATGATTGAAAATGTGAGATGTATTCAACAAAATGTAAGAAAAAGTTTTACTGCGATAAGTAAACTACAGGCCAACACTAGAGATGACCCACCTGACAAGGGCGAGTGGGTAACACCCTCGTTTCCAGACAGTCATGAACCGGGATCGAATCCCGCGTTAACATTTTGTTTGATATGTGAATATCCTTCACCTGACATTCTTTTGATTCAAGAACCATATGTTTTACATGAGAATGTTATTTATGATATGGACTCTCAAATTATATGTTCGAATAAAACTGGGGAAAAATATACGGCAACTATAATTTTAAATAAAAATATAAAGTTCAGCAAAGAGGAAAAATTCACAAATTCTTTTGTACAACAATATCTATTTCTACAGTTAAAGCAAAATTAATTATTTCTAATTTCTACATTCATCCGAATACATTTAACCCTGTTCATCAAACATTCATTAGAGATCTGCTCAAAACGTATATAAATCAACCTGTAATCCTTTGCAGTGATTTTATTTCAAGACCTACTATATGGTTTGTTATAAACTCTAATGGATATAGATTACAACCTATTATAGACGAATGTAACCTCTTTATACATAACCTGAAAAAACACCCACCTGCCGCGGAGAGTAAGTATAATTGATCTCACAATCTCGAATAAACACTCACTAAGTTTAATAAACAACTGGCATACCACTGATTTGACTAATATTTCCGACCATGTTGCTGTTAAATTTGATATCAGGTTAAAGAATGGTCTTTATTCAATAATCAAATTTCCACTTTGAAAAAATGCGAATTGGGCAAATTTTTCTAATAACATATCATTACAAGATACAAAAAACTGGGAATTGATATAAGCAGAGTGAAAGATGAGGAAGACATTGATGGGATAGTGAACGCACTCATGAATTTATTGAGAGAAGCAGCATATAAATCTTCGAAGGTTAAATCCCCCATTAATAAACATGTTTCCAGAATTGACTGGTGGACTAATGAACAGGAAATAATAAAAAATCATTTTCATTATATTAGAAACTAGTATTATCGTCATAAAACAATCAGCTAATATACATTTAAGTTGGCAAGAAACAAATACACTAATGCAATAAGAAAAGCTAAAAGAACTAACTGGCGAAACGTTATTGAAGAAAATACACAGATAATCCATTTGGTAATGCTTATAAGTTCTTCAATAAATTAAGATCCTCAAATGTAAAGAATGAAATTCCCCTAATTGACAATTCACCAGAATATCTAAAAGAGCAAACAATGACCATATTAATGGACGATTTAATTCCTGAAGACGATCCTAATTTGGACAATTTTCAACAACAAATAATTAGAAATTTTAAGCCACGAATGAATAATCCAAGCATAATTATTATCGAAGTAGAAGAAATAATTAATATCATTTCTAATTGTGATGTTTAAAAAGCTCTAGGTTTAGACAACATAAGTAACAATATTGTAGCGTAGAAATCAAGCCTTGAAATATCCTAAGATATAAAATAATTTATTGATGACGTCACAACGACGAGTCGACAATTATTAACAAGTCAGCAAAACTATCTACAGCTAGGGAATCTTAAGCAAGCAAGCAAAGAAATATTTTGAAGATGATTTCACAAATACAGAGTAATATATTTTTTTTTTATAATCTGTTGAGTATTTTAATTGAATTATATTAAATTAAATAATAAAATATTTCTTCGCCACAATATGATCAAATGTGCTTACCCAAAAATTAAGCATATGTTATGCAAACTATTTAATAAATGTATTCAAAAAGGGGTATTATCCGGAGAAATGGAAAATAGCAGCTCTAAAGATAATTCCTAAACCACATAAATCTAATTTAGAATCAACAAAAAGTTATCGACCTATCTCATTGATTTCAAATCTTTCAAAAATTTTCGAAAAAATTTTGAAAAATCGAATTTATGAATTTTATGAAAGTAATAATCTTTTGAGCTCCAGACAACATGGATTTGTCAAATAAAAATCAACGACAACGTGCTTGAATAAAATATTTATCGATCGAGGATCAACAGCGATACGACTTGGATATTCCAGATATAATTGAAAATTTGATTAAATATAAAATTACACTATTGAAGAAAAATACTAACCAAACATTTCAAAGTTTCTTTCCCGCTAATATTCCGAATTATTTTCGGGCAAATTTCCACAACTCTCAATTTATTACAAATCACGGAAATTTTAGAAGCTTTTTAAAATTCATCAAAGCAGTGCAGGATTCAAGATGCTTCTGTGGATGTGAGGAACAAATTTCTATTCATCTGCTGCTAAATTGCCCCGTCTTCCAAGAGTATAGAGAGAGAAATAAGGATAACCCAGGCCCCTGGAGCGCAAGAAACGCCAACTGCCCGGGCTGTCCAGCTAACTAGTAGAAACCAGTTACTCTAGATTATATTTATATAGAGCCAATTGCAGAGCCGAACCAGCTGGTCAGGAAGTTCCATGCCTGCAGAGAACCCGGGAGTCCAGCCAACGAGACTGGGTCGAAGGAGGTCTTCCCAAGCAGCAGAGCTGTCTTCATTCTGTGTTGCTTGAAAGCATGGCATCTGAATAGAAAGTGGTCCGCAGTCTGTTGTTCCTCCATACAATGTGGGCAAGATGGGTCTTCCCCAAGACGCCAGAGAACCAAGTCTGCCCGAACATGACCATGTCCTGTAAGTAAGGTGGTGGTGACTTCTCCAGGACAGACCTTAGGGAGGAATTGGAGCAGCCGGTCTGGAGTATGGGCTATTCTCCTCAGGTGTCTGTTGTAGTGGTCCTGGCAATAAACCTCCGTCCATGCGTCTAGGGCTGCCGCGCGTGAGTGGTTACGGGCCAGGCTTCTAGGCAGAATGGAAAATGATGGCTCTAAGATCAAAACGGCCGCGTTCTTAGCAGCTCTGTCTGCTCTTTCCTTTCCGTCGATGCCGCAGTGTCCCGGCACCCAACACAGATTTACGTTTTGGTTGGTGTTCAGTGCGAGAATAATCTTAGCTACTAATGTCGATCGAACTGGACCTGACGTACATATGGCTGACAGAGCTGATCTGCACTCCGACGCGATAGTGATCGCATTTCTTGAATAACCTTCCTTCACCAGACGGACCGCCCAGCGGATTGCCAGAAGTTCAGCCTGGAAGGCTGTGCAGTCGGGATGGAGCCGTAAGAGAACGGGCTGCTGATCTTCTGATGAGGGAACAATTACAGCGCCCACCCCAGCCTCATTTTTTGATCCGTCTGTGAATATTATAGGTGTTGTTATCTCCTCGATGTTTAGACTGAAAGACAATTGACGTCTATCTGGAGGGTATGGCAAAGAAGCAGGGCCTGGTCTAGATTCAAAATTTCCTTCATTGATTTCCTTCAGGAACGCCGTACGAGACCTAACAATAATATCGAAAGGAGGGCTGCCGGTGATGGAGTTGGCTTAGACTGTAGGTGTGTAAGGACCTCCTCTCAGTACACGTTTCGCAAAATTGCAGTGAAGGCTCCTAAGTTGCCTAATGCCTTCGCTGGAGAGAGCACGACCTCCCCATTTGACGCTCCGTCCAGCTGAAAAGAAGATTCCAAATTTACCCTGTATGGTGTGAGTGAGTCGTGGGATTATTGATCTGCATCTACGTGTGATCTTGCGTAGGTGGGGCGACAAATCCGCGGGTCTGGTAAAACTCCACTCCTAAGATTGTGACGGTCTTCTTGATGTTTAAAGGTTGACCAAGGACTCTGAGCCCTGTCTCGGAGTTGGGGTGGACATTACGCCATTGGAACAGGCAAGCTTGAGTCTTAATGGGGTTTATATTAAGACCATTTATCGTGCACCAAGATGTCGACCTCTCCAAGAAGGTGTTAGTGGCAGAGACCGGCAGGCGACTACGAACCTGAGTCATAAGGGTGAAGTCGTCCGCGTAAGCTATTAATCGGCTATCTATGATGGAGGGAAGGGTGAAGATGGTCCGAGCAACTATGTTCCACAGGAAAGGACTTAGCGCTGAACCCTGGGGAGTGCCGAGTTGGGAGGACGTACATTCTGTGTGCTACGTGCCACAATTCCCGAGGGGATGTAGGCGCCTGGGACAAAAAAAAAAGCCTGAAACCCACGTGTGGGCCAGAAGAAGTTAGTTGAGAGTTCTTGCAGGAGCACGATGTCGGCCTGTGTCGAATTTGCCAAATTTGCAATTTCAAGAATGACAGTTGGTGATTTTTTAGCGTTCACCTGCAGGACACGCAATGGCCTAGACATTGTTACTTGTTCGGGGTATTCTCTCTTTTACAAAGGGACAGGTAGATAATGTGGCAAAGTGGTTGTGGGAGCTCCAGATTTTTTTTCTGCAGCGGCAGCAGCGGCTTTGGCTTGGCTCGACCGAGCATCGGATGCCCTCATGCTCTGCAGAGCCGCAGCGATAGCAGATTGGATGGGCAGCTGGACAGGCAGAAGCGCGGTGGCCGAAGCCACAGCAACGGAAGCATTGCTTTAAAGTATGACTGCGCTCATACCTGTGCACTAGATCCGCCACAGGAATACGTCCATGTTGACCGAGGATTTCGTCGACTTGGTTGTCCACTTCGATGAACACTGTACTAGTGCTGTGTGCCGCATTATTCGATCGATGGACTACCCTGATTTCACGCTTTTCCAGGAGTGACTGCACGGAGTGGTTGGAGCGGAAGCTCTCGCATATCTCATCGTCCCGCACCTCCCCGTCCACTCTGAAGAGGCAGTATCTTGGTAGGATAACCGGGCACTCGGGGCAGCTTAGGCCCGTTGGCAGGGAGGTCAGCCCAGTGGCCAGCTACTTTGCCATTTGGGTTGTTTTGGGGTGAAAAACCACCTCGCCGCTGGTGTTGATGGACGCCACCACGTGTTTTGATGACGCTAGGGAAGGATGAATCTTTTGAATTTCCCTCAAAAATTCCCTTGGGTTGCTTTGGGGTTAGCCGACCTGACGTCTACATGCGATTCGAAGGAAGGAGCCAGATTCACAAATGTGGATTTCGCTTTGGGTTTCGGAGGTGCAGGCTTTACCGGCTTGTCTTTCTCTGCCACTACCGAGGCGAAAGAGGTGGAGGGAATCGGGACTTTGGCTGTGGGATTGGGTCTTCCTAGACTGGCTCCCTTGAAGGCGTCCTTAAGAAGAAGTTCTGCCTCTTGGACGAGAGTCAGCACCAGTCCTTTGGTGGCCATCTGTATTTTTTCGGGAGTCCAGGCTGGTGTCGGCAATGATCGCTTCGAAGGTTTGGCACTCAAAGTTGAACAAGTTCGCCGTGCTGTTGAATTTAAATTGGTGATGGGAAGACGGGAGGAGGTCTTCGTCCTCAGAACGCGGCCGCTTGTTGGCCTGCTGACTTCCTCCACCACCGCCATCATACTGGTTCAGCTCCATAAATAAAAACTATCAAAAAGCAAATCTACTCCAAAGAGAGTAAAAAAAAGGCAGACCAGACAAAGAACATTATTCCGTTAACGAGATGAGGCCAACAACAAATATCGAATTTATATACACATATATTTTTACATAATGAGGTTTTGAAAAATGCAAATAATCTTCATCTATTTACATGCACAACAATTTATTTTACCATCACTACAGCATAAATCACTCTTGGTGAAATTTTTTTATTGCAATTCAGATTCTGCAACTGAAGCTTTACAAGCGTTTCGTACCTTTAAAGGTATTCGAAGCGGTAAAGGACCCATGAGTTGCTACTCTCTAAAGCGAATGATAAAAACTTTGGAGAAGACTGGATCTCTGGAAGCAAAATCTCGGAGTGGAAGACCATCGACATGCAAGTCAGGGGTTGCTACGGTTTCGCAGAATGTTGAAGCTATTGAAACGTTATCCCACGTATTGAGAAGTAAGTGCTCGACAAACGGGGAATTGGTATAGAAAAGTTTGGAGAGCACTAAGAATTTGTCTTAAAAAATACCCGTTAAAAAATTCAAAGACTTCACGAGATAAAAGTCGGCGATTTTGAGAAGCGTCAAGAATTCGCTTCATGGGTTTTCCGGCAAATTGATATTGATGAAAACTGGCTGTTGAATGTTCTGTGGACAGATGAAGCTCAATTTTCTCTGAACGGAGAAGTTAACACTAAAAACAGCCGCATTTGGGCAACAGAAAACCCTAGGATTTTTACAGAAATGCCACTTCATCAGCGCAGAGTTATAGTTTGGTGTGGGTTCACTTCTTCTTTTATTATTGGGCCATTTTTCTTTGAAGAAATAAATGGAAGAACATTTAAAACCGCTTCAGTAACTGGTGAACGTTATGTTCAACTTTTGAGAGAAAAGGTTATCTCCATATTGCAGGACAGACAAGCACTGAACGAAATAACATTCATGCAAGATGGAGAACCTCCTCATATCTCCCGCGGTGCCAAACAATTGCTGAAGGATACGATGGGTGAAGATCGTGTGATAAGTCGCCACTTTATACACCAGTGGCCTTCAAGATCACCAGACTTGACGCCTTGCGATTTTTGGCTATGGGGGTACATTAAGTCGCGTGTTTATCGATGCCGGCCTACCACATTGGTCATGTTGAAGGCTTCTATCAGACGGCACGTTTCATCAATTTCATCAGATATTTTATTTAATGCTGTCCATTCTGTAATCTATCGTCTGCAGGCGGTGTTTGAGAATGAAGGGCGCCACATTGAGCAAGGATTGTGATCTAATACAAGAGACAAGGCCTCCAAGAGACAAGTTACCTCATGTGTTATATAAGCTGCCATGTATTATATTATCTACCAATGTTTTGCAGCTCTTTGTGTTGGGTTATGGGTAAATAAATTATGTCCTCATATCTTGTCTCTTTTTATTTGTGAACAGTAATTTTTGTTTAAAACGAAAATTAAAATTAAAATTATACCGCGAATGTTTCTTTTAAAAATCGAAATTTATTTTCAAAGAGAAATAGCGACATTTCTAACTTTGAAGATGAGGTATGGAAAGGTGAAACATGAAGAGTAATGGAGAACGGAAAAATAAAAAGTGTCCAGGGGCGGGAATCGAACCCACACCCTTCTGCTTACCTGGACACTTTTTATTTTTCCGTTCTCCATTACTCTTCATGTTTCACCTTTCCATACCTCATCTTCAAAGTTAGAAATGTCGCTATTTCTCTTTGAAAATAAATTTCGATTTTAAAAGAAACATTCGCGGTATAATTTTAATTTTCGTTTTACAATCATCAGCCGCGTTATATTGTATTTTAAATTTTTGTTTGTTTGTCATTTGCTCACATCTTATATTATGTCGTGCAGACCAAAGTGTCATAACTTCTCGAATAACACTGTACACACAATTTACCCCTTATGTTTAATTTATCGCTTTTCGCTCATTAAAAGAAATAGCATAAGGAATATTCTCTGTAACCCCCCACCTTTAGAAATTTTGGGCAAAAAAAAAAATAATACAAAATGATTTTACTACCACGTTTTTCAAACGCAAAAGGTTGATTTAAAAATTATATTTATTTGAGGGGATACATTTTTAAAAATCGTGTACAGTATAATAAACAATGATAACATTTGACAAGCCCATAGGACATTTGGAATAAAGTACGACAAATGTATTTTGTCACTCCCATCTATATTTCATTTGTTGGATCATGACAAATTTCCAGTTAAATAGTCGAGTGTCGCCAATTATTCAAGAAATTACACATTCCTTATAGCAAGAAATCCTATTAGTAGTACCATCATAATTTTTGGTACTATATTAACATTTCAAAAAATCGTGTATTGAATTCAGCTATGTTTTTCAAACATTCAATATATTTGACAAAACTCTATCAAAAATATAAATATTTTTTTTGCTACATGTTTTAATTTGCATATACCTATTTTACATATCTCAGATTGTATTTAAAAATCGTTAACCATTTCTTCTAACTTTTGGCGAAATGGTGCTTTATTAATTAACGATTTGATATTATTAGGATTCTTTCCTGGTATACAAAAAGGAAAAATACGTGTCGATCAGTTATATTTTTCAATTAATCAAACATTTGGCCGCTGAATTTCTGATTCTGGTACAGCCCGCCATCTAGGGAATGAAATTGTAACTAAAATCAATTTCGAAATTTTCAATATTTGCCATAAAAAATCCCATTGCATTCTGAACACAATGGTGTTTACCGCATTGCTCTAGCGCAAATATTCGCGGAGTTATTAATTTTTAAAGTTGTGCGGGACTTTTGGATCACCCTGTATATAATAGTTTCGAATTTTCATAACAGATGGCGCGCAAATGCATCATAACATCTTGAAGTTTGCTTGCCGGCATTCATAGTTCTTAGATTTAAGAGACATCTTTGGAGCAGTGGCCACCCAGACCTTTCGGTCCATAAACCGCATGCGAAAGCACACCCATTTAAGATTTAAGAGACAATTAAGTAAGTAAATGTTTTTATTTTCTTGACGTTGTGACAAAAATATTTTGTCTTCGTCTGGAAAAAAAGGGTTGAAAAAGCACGCCGTTTTCTCAATATAGAGGTTAATAGGTTATTCAAAGACCTTCCTATTGTAATTTCCTATAGATTAAGGACACAAATCTTTTATTTGTGTGTGTGTGTGAAACATGTTAGTTTCACATAAAATCCCTCTGGAAAATTTAAAGAAGTAGAAAAAAAGGAATATATTGTTAAATGATATATAGAGTTTAAAATTCATATATTAAGTAAAAAAAAAAATTAAAACATGTTTTTCCATCCAAAATTATAAAAAAGAAGACATTTTTTCTGTTACCTGGAAACATTGACATTTTCATAAAAAAAAAAGGCGTCAGGAGATATGATGCTTTTAAAAAGGCTGTTTTTAAAATTCATAAAACTTATTGATTTGATATATATATTTTTCTGAAAATAGAGAAATCCATATTTAAATCATTAAATAATAAAAAGGCATATATTGAATTGAATATAAGATTTATTTGCCAATATTTCGGTTGGCTGACGCCAACCTTATTTCACCCAACCGAAATATTGGCAAATACATATTCTATTCAATCTAATAAATACCTTTTTATTATCTAATGATATATATATAACCTACTTTTTATAACTTGTAGATTTTAAATATATTATATGAGGATTCCATTCAAATAAATCAGACAGATTTATAAAGTGGTTATAAAAAGAATACAAATATAGATTTTAATTTTTAAAATTCTTAATTTCTTTTTTATTTTGACAAAGCAATCTCTCAAGCAAAAAGGCTTTTCTACTGACTATTGAATTTATAAGTATATATTCTTCTGACGGGGGGAGGTTGAAGGCAAGTCCCACTGTTGTATTCCTTCTATTAAGTGAGATACAATAAAGCGCTAACTTTAGCTGCAATCCCTTCGAACTCACATGTGTATCTTTGTGGCATTCTGAGTAGACAAAGTACACGAATAGCGTCTGGGTACGACGTAACAATATAATAGTTCCCTACACAGCCCAGCAATGACCTTAATGGGGTGCCTAGTAGATATCTACACCTCTCAACAATGGCCGTAAAAGAGTGACTAATAACTACCTACACGGACGAATAATCATTATTATGGAATCTTCAACTTGTCTATGACAACTGAATAATATTATAAATATTGAAATTTAGAAATAAATTTAATAAGCGAAATTGGTTAATATGAAAAGTGAAATGCAGCTGGGCTGCATGCCTAAATATACCAGGATAAAGGTCACATTAAAAATATATTACTAACCTATATAACCGTAGTAGTGTCGATATGAGTACTGTAAATCCGGGGTAAATAAGCCACAAACAAAGGTTAATGTAAGATTTGAAGCCTTTCCCAGACGGGTGACCCAGGCTCGCCCCGGGATTGACCCGTGTGCATATCTACCTGAGTGATATATATTAGATAAGATTTTTTATAATTGTTTGTTATTAGCATTATCTATTTGTTTGCATCAGCATAATTTAATCTAATCTTTGATAGAGGGCGCTGTTCGTGAGCTAAGTAGAATAATTGAATATATAGTTTTTAATAATGATTTATATATTTTTTTAAATAGCCTATCGTCTTCCCCGTATTTTTTACCTATGTATGGAAATTTTGGTTTGAATTAGTGAACTACTGCGAATTTGTATACCGGACTACAAACAAACAAACATACAAACATTGTTTTATATATATATATATGGTAATTTAAGCCAACAACCCATGTATATAACTTATAACAAGATTTAATGTTGTATAATAGAAACCCAGCTGTTAATGATTATACGTATTATTGACATGTGTGTTTACATCATCATATGTAATGTAATTTGTACAAAGTGGATAAATATATAAAACTCTGTAATTGATTAAGAATTGAGCTAAAGCAGAGATCGAGCATATAGTATTGCCAAAACAACAAAGTCTAAAGATGGAAACGGCCACGGCGCCGGTGTACAATTTCACCAGACGATCCAGGCCCCTCTCGCATGTGCTGTAATGCAATACTCCCCTTCTCGGGAAAGATATATAAAAGGCCCCCCGTCTTAACCTAAAAATACAGTTAGTTCACCCTTAGCGCGAGCTCTCGTCGGTTGTCACCAAGGTCCTCCTCATCCATCATGTAGACGAGTAAGAAACTTCTAACTCCATCTTTCGCTCCTAGCTCAACTTTTATCTGTTAACGGAACTTTCTTAGTGCAATTGTGTCTTCGTTTTTTGTGTGGACATTCCCAAACTTTCCACTCTGCCTCGACCACGACTGCCTGTATTTTGTGAGAACTTTTAAAGGTCTTCCAAGGTGCAGAGAGGTACTGGAAAACTCTACACAAGGCTTACCAGAACTTCAACTTATTTCAGTAGTCGACATCAAACTCAACAAATTATTACAGGCGAGTCGACAGGATTCTATACAAGAGGCCACCAGGATCTCAACTTATTACATTAGCCGACAGGATGACCAAAACGAAGGATGACACATCGAAGAGGTAAAAAGACTGTTCAGATAGGAAGCGAGAAAGAGCAAAGATGGAGGAACAAACCGACCATTCCAACGAAACGTCCAAGCAATCACTCCCCCAAGATATTTTACGGAAGAAACGCCGCCCCAAGGACCTCCACAGACCCGCTAACACCGATCGCCAACGCCGGGAGCAAGCTGACCGCGCCAACGACAGCCCCGAAATTCCCGCAAGTCATGGAAACCAAGCAGCGATGTACCCAAACCCTGTGAGAAGTTCTCCACCTTCGACCTGACATCGTCGAGACAATGCTCAAGGCGACAAGCTGCCATCATCTTTACAGAAGTTACAAGCTTCTTCTACAAGTCCAACATGGAGCGACTTCCACGTCAGCAGGAAACAACCAAAGATCAAGTCCCCTGACTGATCTATCTTCAAAACTGTAAGTTTTAAAATCTTACATAACTTTATCCTCAAGTTCAAAACTTGATGCCCTATAAATTTTGTACTTATATTTTCACTTTAAGCATTTAAAATCAATTTTTACCTTTTTTATATCATTTTTATTCAATTTTTGAAACTTTCACACTCAACTTTATCAAATTTACTTTAATTTTTATTCAGATTATAAATTTCAAGTTATTACTCTCAATTTTACTTAAAAAAAAAAAAAATTCGCTGATCACGCATTTTTATCAATTTACTAATCTTATATGTCTTTCTTAAATTTACCTCTACCTACTCTCTATAACGGCTTATCCAAATCTACAACTTAAAAAAAAAAAAATCGTTATTTTTATATTTAAAAAAAATCTCTCATTCATTATATGTCTCAACTTATTTTTGTTTTACTTATTAGTTATCTTTATACCAAAAGACCAATATCTTTATCAATTCTTAAAATTTGGTAATGTTTCACCATTTAAGTAAGCGCCCAATTCAAATTATTTGTAACTCTCACGACATTGCCCTTTTACAAGAATCATTTTAACTGCCATAATCAACGATTTAAAAAAATATAATCAAATTTTAAATATAAATTAACATAGGTGAAACGCATTTTTTTTTAATTGCAAAAATCGGAAGATACAATATCTTCAAAAACACCACTAGGGAAACAACTATCTTTCCCAAAACAAGTTAAAAATAAAGATTCACTCCACTTCACCGCCAGTAGCTAATTTAAGTCACAGCCTTCCAAAACGATTACAATCGTTAATATTCGAGGATAAATATACTCCTCATCTTTCTTTTACATGCATGATTGGTCATTAACAAATTTCTTTAACGAAACCTTACAACACCCTCGCATCACTATCTCCAATTGGCAACAATTTTTAGTGCGCGACTTAACACACAAATCCAAATCTTGAGCCACACAAGCCTCCACTTAGCTCTATATCGTCGCCACAATAAAATAATTTCACATTAAGCGTGCCACATCCACTAACAGTCAAATATTCTCTCGATGTGTTTCATACAACAACCACCCATGACTTTATTAAATTTGTTAATCATGGTCAAACAGGTTAGATTTGTACCAAACTAAGACTTCACGTCACACCTTTTCATTCACATTTCTCACTTCGTGTCACAGTGCCACACCACAAAATTTTCTCAATTTTTAGGCCAAAGACGCCCTTCACGCCTGTGACACCACAATTCACGCCAAAGCGTGTCCACGACGAAAGTCGCACTTTCACCACACATCTAAACCTGACATCACCTAATAACATTTTTTCTAAGTCTAAACTAAATTCGAAACACAACAACTACAAACACCGAGAAATTCATATCTTTCAATTATAACAGAAATTTCAAACCTCAACAGAAGAGAGAAAGTCAGTTTCGAGTAAATCTCAAACATAGCAAACCATCCCACATGTGTGACCATCCCAAAAATAAAAACACCCCCCGCACGAGTGACCCCGAGTAATAGGATTCCCCGAGTCTATTTCAGTTACATATCCCCGTCTTCCCTCCCTTCAAATAGTCATCTTGACCGCTAGCTTCATGATCGCCATTTTGAACACAATGTGTCACACTACTCATTTAGATTTCCTCGAGAATCTCACAAATCTCGCACAACGCCTTAATCACAAAACATCATACATTAAACATTTTACATGTTAATGGAGATCACAATACATAACATATTAGTAACCAATCCAACCAATAATTGCGCTTCTGAAATTTCTATTTATACAACCGACACAGCGCATCACAATTTATTATTGTACAATACAATTAATTTTACATTCATATTTCACTGTGCTTCTTAAAACCCAGCGTCTAAACAATTTCTATTATTCAACCACTAGAAAAAAATGTACAGCTGCCAAACAGTTGTATGTCGCAATTATGCGATCACCAACGTGACCTCATTATTTATAAAAACTTTACAAATAATCACTAATTAAAAACAATTTGGTTAAGTCTTATATATACTTTATGAAGCAAAATAGAAATAATTCTCTACATATCACAATTTTGGACAAATGAAAATGTCATTTCACGTATTCCCAGTTTCAGAGAGTCATAGAAACACCGATGTTTTCCAAAGGGATATGATCTAGTTACACACCACAGTTGTAACTTCTCTTCAAGAGAAATTATTTTTTTCAATTTTCAACTATCCAACATTTATTAATCATTAATAACCTTTAATTATATTTGAATTTTTGTATAACCATCTTGAATAATTATTTTTATTGTTTACCTTTCGTTTATATAATCAAATTTTAAGCCAACATGATTTAAAAAAAAAAACTGTAATCAAATTTATTTTTATTTTCATGATATTATTTAGTATTGCAAAACATCTAATTGTTTCAAAAATTATTTTTATTTTACTATTTATTATATCTTTTATATATTACATGTTTAATTTTGTCCACTTACACTTTTTTTGTACCCGCAATCATATTTCTATATTTTTATTCATTATTTAATGAATGAAAGGAAGAAAACTTCACTATATTTTATATTTGTTTAAATACCTTTATTATCTGACAATGTTTATCATCAACTATCGGGCATCTACAACAATCGTTTTCAACAATCATATTCTTTAACCAATTCCCTATATTTTTCATCACTATCTTCTCAGTCATTGCGTCACATCAACGTATAAAAACGACAGCACTGCTTGACAATTTATTTTTTTGATTTCGTAATTCAACAAACTCTTTGAAAACACAGTTTCCCCAGATTTAAAAATCCCAGACTTCTGGTCTGAACACGTTTCAAAAGTTTATTTCATTTCATCCGCAGAGCAAATCACCAACGCATTCACAAAGCGTTCACTTTTTCCAACTTTCAACTTTTTTTTCAGCTCTAGCGGACTACAATCAACCTTTGATTTCGAGTCAAGTCAGACACCTACTGTCACTACAATTCTACTTATCGCATGGCTCTATTTCACTCCTTTCCCAATCATATAAATAAACAACTTTTCTTCAGCAACTTTTAACACCAATAATCCTAAAATTGTGACAAAGCACTGTAACCCTTATATAGGATCGCAAGTGAAACATTGCCAAGGAAGACAGCTCAAGTCTATATCCTCGCTTGCACCTGGATCTGAGTATTTGGTTTACATGTGCACTTCTAACAATTGCATATTCTTCAACTACTAACCCTGTCCAACGCCCGCCAATATTCTCTTAGAATGTGAATTTTATGTCATCATTTTATTTTAATCATCATTTTTTAAATCAAACAAAAATGTCATTTTATTTCACTTTATATATCCAAACAAATATCATCTTGTATAGGCCCTTTTTAAACCCTCACAGTTTAAATTGAATTAAAAGAAATTTTAATTACTTACCTGTGTTAGAGAGGCTTTACCCGCTTAAATCCCGGATGAACCCTTTCACTCCCGGGGCCCATCTATGGTAATTTAAGCCAACAACCCATGTATATAACTTATAACAAGATTTTAATGTTGTATAATAGAAACACAGCTGTTAATGATTATACGTATTATTGACATGTGTGTTTACATCATCATATGTAATGTAATTAGTACAAAGTGGATAAATAAATAAAACTCTGTAATTGATTAAGAGTTGAGCTAAAGCAGAGATCGAGCATATAGTATTGCCAAAACAACAAAGTCTAAAGATGGAAACGGCCACGGCGCCGGTGTACAATTTCACCAGACGATCCAGGCCCCTCTCGCATGTGCTGTAATGCAATACTCCCCTTTCTCGGGAAAGATATATAAAAGGCCCCCCCTTAACCTAAAAATACAGTTAGTTCACCCTTAGCGCGAGCTCTCGTCGGTTGTCACCAAGGTCCTCCTCATCCATCATGTAGACGAGTAAGAAACTTCTAACTCCATCTTTCGCTCCTAGCTCAACTTTTATCTGTTAACGGAACTTTCTTAGTGCAATTGTGTCTTCGTTTTTTGTGTGGACATTCCCAAACTTTCCACTCTGCCTCGACCACGACTGCCTGTATTTTGTGAGAACTTTTAAAGGTCTTCCAAGGTGCAGAGAGGTACTGGAAAACTCTACACAAGGCTTACCAGAACTTTAACTTATTTCAGTAGTCGACATCAAACTCAACAAATTATTACAGCGAGTCGACAGGATTCTACAAGAGTCAACAGTAACTTCATCTTATTACATATATATGATATGATCCTGTCGACTTTCAGTGTGGCATTATGATAATAATGTGGGGAGAGAGAAATAAGGAAACAACAAGTTTGGAAGATGGAACGCAGCAAACCGAGGGAGAGAGGGAGCGCTAGCGGGCTGCCACCGCGGAAAATGCACGTCCTGTTTGGCCACCACCCCCCGACTGCGTAAACATAGAACTGAGGTTCCAAGAAAAGGCCCTGCGGTCGCCCCTTTGGAATGTGACTGCTATATCAAGTGACCGGCCTTAGCTGCGTTCTCTCTCTCTCTGGTCGACTGTAGATTTGTTTTATTAATCCTGGAAGAGCATATATTATGACATATGGCCCCCGTTGAAGAAGGCTGAACATGGTTTGAGTATACTTAAAGCTGGTGAAGCCAGAGATAGAGAAAATAATTTTACAGTTGAAATTAATTAAGGTAATGGTGACATAGTTTTATGTTAATAAAATATTGAATAGTACACAAGTAAATATTATTTACAAGCAATTTTATAACACCGGAGAGTTTGACATTTAAGGAAATCTTTGAAAATATCAAGGTTATAAAAGGCTATATACAACAAAATCTAATGTACTATAAGGTAAATGACATTGAGGAGTGTGAACAAGGAGAAAGGGAGTCACAAACACATGATGAAATTCTGAAGGTCATTAAGACTGGGGAACTCTACACTTTAAGATATTTTTCAGGCGGACATGGCAAGGGGAAACTTGTCATGGGCTTTCTATGCTATAAGTGTAGAGTACGAGAAATGAGATTGAGGTTGACAATTGTGTGAGCTCAGGACTGAGGTAAATATAAAACTACATACAATGTTAGAACCTTGGCGAACAGAGCGAGGGAGACTTGCCCTGGGCCAATCTAACTTATCTATGTAGTTACTTGTGTAGCGAGTCCGAGGGGAAAAGTCCCGTGTGAAGGTGAGGAAGTCGGATGGACTTATATTTAATTTGCGGAAAGTATGCGCGCACAGTGCCAAAAATTGGGACGAGGACTGCGTTGTCCATTACAAGTGACAAGCTGCTCGGACACGAGGTGTTTGAACCGTCGTGGGAGCTTGTGCAAGGCGATGATTTCGCGGTGGGTTGGAAGTAAGACCCATGTCTGCGCGAAATGATGACGGACCGGACAGAATCAGCGACGATGTTTAACGTACCTCCGTGGGAACTATCAGAGGTAGGCTATATCGTGCTGGTTTGGACAATGGACAAACATAGATTTGAAGACAGGGTCCGTGTGGCGAACGTGTGGCGCGAGAAGAAGGGGCGAACTGTGTCGCTCGATGCAGATTGTTCAAGTGCGAACAAAAAGGGGTTGATAAATATCTAGCGGTTAGTCAATCTGCACCCTGTGACGAACACACCATTGGCTAGATGGTGTGGGTCGGTGGATATGCTAGAGATGAACTACGAAATATATTATCATAAATGAAGGGCGAAGGTTAGTATTTTGAAATGACAATATAGAAGTTCGATAATTGATTAATCAATAATTCTATAAAAGGTCCTGAGCTGGTATAAGGTTAACAAAGTTGTAAGAATGAGAGAGGCATTCAGGGAAGATAGATAAGAGTCACCAAGGGTTGGATGTAAGCAAGGCTCACGTGATGGTTGAAATTCTTCGACGCCTATCTTACAGGGTGAATTTTGAATCGATTAGGGAAAGAAATTATTTTTCGTGAGCCGTGCTTACAAGTAGGAGAGGTCTATACAAATAGACATACAAAAGTTTAGGTGCTGGAGGCATATTTTTATAAATAAATTGATTATGAAAAATCTATTGTTAATAGTCAAGATCGTAAAGCATTAATAGGTAGAATTCCAATTTTTTTTTTAAGAGTTTTTTTTTTTTAAAGAGTTACGTTAAAAATGGAAATTATTTAATTAAAATAACAATTGTTAAATTCTACTGGTAAGGTAACTAATTAAATGAGTTACAAATATCTAGATAAATAGTTTGGAGCATAAAATCATTGTTAATAGGCATGGAGAGAATAAATGGAGCTAATTATGTAAATATTGGGACAATTTACAAGGAATGACTTATTTAAAGAATGAATGGAAGGGTAAAACAATTTCACTTACAGGTTATGCTGGTTTAGAGAGCAGGTAAGTTCATTGAGTAAACTTTTGTTGTGTAAATAATTTGCTTCTATAGTTAAACAGACTTGATAGCGTTATTTTGCGATTTTCGCTTTCCTTATGGTATTTATGGTATAATCGAATAAATTAAAAATAAATAAAGCTATTAATATTGGAAAATAAAACGTTCATATAAAGCAAAAAATAACGAAAATTATGGTATATAGATGGCTATGTATAGTTAAGTATCTTTGGAGGAGATAGCTTCAAACTTTGCAACTGTTAACTCTGTTAGCCTATTATCTATATGGATTCTTGCCATCACACACACTTTTTGTCTGTGGTTTATGTGTTACTTCTGTATTGCTATTCTATGGCACTCCTACTACTTATCAATGATGTACTTTCAGTATGCAGGAAATTGCACTCGGGGGAATTCTCGGCGAAGCCGGGTCATTCGTTTAGTATATTATATAAAAAATATTTTATGTTATTGGTTATAAATATAGTTTAGATTAGAATTAGATATAATTGAGCTTATGGAAAATAAACTCAAATTATAGATTTGAGAAAGTACTACCTGACTTAAGGCGAGTAGAATAAAGAAAACAAAATACTTATTTACATATCTACAGAAAAATTTGAGCCAGCCATCGGGGAACAACAATAATAGATATGTTTAGGGAAAGCTGCGACATCTGGCGATTGTCTTTACAGAGTAGTTTGTTCTAAAAGTTTTAATATATATTTTTTAAAATAAAATAATATTATATATAAGATCATGTTAGTGGTCAAGATATACCTATTTTGTTTTTAATATATATATATTTCGTGATCTCGAAAGTCTACTAATAATGGGAGAACTATATCACTCCCAGCTAAACAGTCGATCGGTACCTACCACTCGGTTTTTGCAGTCGATGACCAAGCGGCTTCTCTTTTGTTAAAGTAGACAAGATACACGATGGATTTTAGAAAAAAGAAGCTCCCAAACAAAAACGATGAAAATAAATTGGTTTTTAAGCCATGGATGATTTGAAGTGTGCAATGGTTTCACATGAAATTGGCGAAAGGTCCTGAAGAAGATGGGAGATTCACTATTGTGAAGTTGGAACTGGACTGTGAGTTCTGCTCATGTTCTGTTGTCCGCTCTCTGCTGCCCGTAAACACTTTGGTTGCTCTTGTCTGGGGTCAAAACCTGATTGATTTCTCTACTGCCCGTGTTCCATCTCGCCTGGACCTGAGGGTCACCTAATTAGGGGGACAAATCAGAATGTGTTACGTCATAGGAAAATAGCTGACACGTTTGGATAGGAAAGAAGAACCTGATTTTAGTTGTGACCCTTTATGATTTTCACCCAGGTTATTTAAACGACTTACTTCCAGTCTTTGTCAAAGCGCTTGATTTTAATTTAACTTTTTCCATTTTCATTTTGTTACAGTTTGAAAGGTTAGATTATTTACAATACATTGGTGATATATAAAGGGTTTTTTCTTATAATGCAGAGACACATTCAAATTATTTACCAATAGGGAAAAAAAGTGGATGAGACGGAATGTTTTGCAGGTTAAGGCTAGGTAATACATAAGATAATACATAGGTAATACATGTGATATATGTATGTGTGGAAAGATAGTGAAAAAGGTAAAATTGTACTAGGATCAGGTGGATAAATTAAGAAAAAGGCATCTCCTGGTCGTGCAACTAAAGGTTTCTGATGGCTTGCGCGATATTAATACTAGCCGAATGACCCGGGCAACGCCCGTGTTTTACCCGACTGTAGATGTTACAACGGTGATCCTTAGGTCGCTGGTTCAAATCCGGCTCGAGGGAGGCGGCGAGCACGTGACCTCCCTGTGCGCGCGCATCCGTGACAAAGGCGGCCGGCCGATGAGGAAAGACGGTCGTGACTATATATTAATATACAGTTATCAGCGTCATGCGTTTTTAATTCTGTCACCGTTTGCTTTTGGTTCAGTGGTAGAATGCTCGCCTGCCACGAGGGCGCCCCCGGGTTCGATTCCCGGCCGATGCATTTTTTTACAATTTTTAAAACTCATTTATATATTATAGTGGCGGGCGCCCCGGGTTCGATTCCCGGCCGATGCATTTTTTTTTTTACAATTTTTAAAACTCATTATATATTATACAAGAATGACATTCACGGCGCCAATTTATAATTGTAACGAATAGTATTTGAATAAAAGCATTTAATCGGGTAAAACCCGGGCGTTGCCCGGATCATTCGGCTAGTTTAAGAATAAAAAAATGTCCACTAATCCTTTAATTTAAATTATTCCAGAATTGGCCAAATACTGATTGATCAAAAAAAGCTTACCATGTTTGCGTTTCGGGCTGTTGCCCCTCGTCACTGTGGTGCAATTTGTACCTCAACGACCAAAATACTTGTATGTATATTTGGCTAGAGAGATACTGTAAAACCTGTCTACCCCGTAGATTCATATCAACACGAGACTTATCTTCATTCACCATTTCCCTAAATTCGTGTTCCCCAGGAGGTTATGATAGGTCAAGTTATTGTTTAAGTCTAGATTTTAAAAATATTGATTAAAATGGTAAAGCTATGCGCGGTCAAGTTTTATTTGATTTCCTAAATATGGTCGCCCAGGAAGAAGGTATTTAATAATATTATATATTAGGTAAAGTAACCTTTGATTTTATAAAGTTTATCAACCAGGAAGATGTTCACTAATTGTATACAAGGTCGCAAAAATTCTTATGATTTCGCCACTCTATATTTGGAATTTCACGAAATTAAAATTGACGCTTTATAATAGACATGAAAATTCATAATTATTTTAAATAAATTTGATCTTACACAGATTAAATATCAGAAATTTTAGCTAATAAATGATCAAAACCAGCAGCCATATCTTATTTACATAGGAGCTAAATTTGTAAGTCTATTTTGGTTATTTATTCTATCTGCGTCAATATTTGGTTTCGAAGGAATATGGTCAATCCAATTTCCTGTCTGGTTGCTAATTAACTTAATTAATACTCCAAAGACGTGCTTGAAATTACTTGATATAATCAAATATAAAATAGATTTAGTTCAACTAATTAATTACATTAGCATATACACACATAGTGAAATATGGGTTTTGTGTCTTTTAGAAATATTTGTCAATATCGATATTTATAACTGATAGATATTATAACTAACATTTTGTTAATGGATATTAATTAAATAATATATCTCTCAAAAATATTAACTCTCAGAAAAAAATATAAAAAATGAAGAATAAATAAATAAATATATATTATATATATATAATAAAATATTTAAAACAGTTATAAAATATAAATAATAGTTTGTAATCGTATGATAAAGATGGTAATCTTCGATTTTTTTAAAATAAAGAATGTCTACAGTTCTCCTATTGCGATAGATGACTATAGTGAAAGGCCCCCAGTGGTATACCTATATATTCTTTCACTAACTTGGAAGATAGATGATTGAAGGAGCTTTTATTCTCCTGTATCCATCCTTTATTATTTTGTAAAAGAGATCAGACATAGTTATCTTGCAAATATGTAACTGCTTTACTTGCAAAACGACAAAGAAAACTCAAACGACGATTCAGTTATCCTTCGCTTACTCACCCAACCCACTATCTTAAAAAAATTGATTGAGGCTTTATCAATTTAATATATATATATATTTCTAGAGAGTGTGTCTATATATATGTGTAGTGTGGGAAAAATAATAATAGAAAAAGGCCAGGTGTTGATATTAAAAGTTAAACAAAAAGCATATAGTGACCGCTCTCATGAACATTTTTAGATAGCAAAGCGCTAACTGGTGGTCAAAAACCAACTAACTAACGATCATTAAAAATAAAATACTCAATTATTATAATCATAATAACTTACTGAGCCATAGACAACATGGATTTACGAAAAGAAAATCTACAATAACGGCATTGGACAAAATAACCGAGACCATACTGAAACACAAACAAAACGAATTGGTTGCATTGATTGCCATTGATATAAGTGGTGCATTTGATAATGCGTGGTGGCCTGCCTTAATAAAAAGAATGGACGAAGACCACGTCCCAGCAGTTCTTATAAAAATTATCCAATCATTTTTAAATCGGAGAAGAAAAACAAGTCTCACCTTCTCGAATACAACAATTTCGAAATATTTATCAAAGGGATGTCCTCAAGGCGGACCATTATCACCTTTATTGTGGAATATAGTCCTGAATGATTTGTTGATCAACTTCGCATCCCCAAATTCTGAAATAATCTGTTATGCGGATGATGTTTCGATTGTTTGCTGGCACAAGACCATAGAAGGGTTAAAAAATGAAACAGAAAGAACTTTAAATTATGTAATACAATGGTGTACAAGAAATAAGCTAAAGCTAAGCCCGGAGAAAACCGGCTTAATACATATGCACGGCAAACAAAATATTCCAATGGGAACTCCAAATTTCATAATAAAACCAGTGGAAGAGGTAAAAATTTTAGGTATAAAATTTTCTAATCACAGAATTAAGTCAAAAATTAACTTCACACCCCACATTAATGATATTCTTTGTAAAATCAACCGTATGAAAATCTTTTGTTTTCGCTCTGTGGGAAGATGTGGGGATTGGATGCTAAAATAAGATTAATTTTATATAAAACTCTTTTCAGGCCAATACTAACCTATGGATCTGAAATATGGTATAAATTTATTAATAAAAGAAGTAAGCAAAGATTAAACTCTCAGCAATATCAGATTCTTCTTGGGTAGTGAGAGCCTATAAAACGACCTCATCAAATTGTATTCATAGTTTGGCAAAAATACCTATTCTCACAGATCAAATAGAATCGTTGATAATAAAATACGATTTGGCCAATTTATCAAAAGAAGAAATTAATGTATTCAGACCGCATGCCCCGACTATAATTCATAACTACATAGAATCAAGAATGGCTGAAACAATAGCTAACACTAATGAAACATTCAGAAAATTTTTCCCATTTGGAATTCCTTTTTATTTTCGTCCGAATTTTTATAACTCACAGTTCGTCACGGGTCATGGTAATTTTGGAGAATTTCTGTCGAAAATCGGGCAACGGATGATCCTAGCTGTTTCTGTGGAAAAGAAAACCAAGACTCAATGCATTTATTGATGGAATGTCCGATATTCCACAGCTACAGAAGTAATCATTTTTATCCCATCGAAGAGGTTTGCGAATTTGTATATAACAAAGACACTTATGTAAAATTCAATAATTTTTGTAAGTTCATTTGGATTTTCTCTTCTGTTTAGGAAAACCATAGTTTCAGTTTTAATTGTGTTTTTAACCGGTTATTGTGTTGTATATACTGAATTGTATATAGGTTGCTAAAATAATTTATTTTGGATTTTCTCTTCTGTTTGAGAAAACCATCGTTTCAGTTTTAATTGTGTTTTAGTCGGTTATTGAGTTGTATATAGGTTGATAAAATAATCCATTTTGGATTTTCTCTTCTGTTTTAGAGTGCCATCGTTTGAGTTTTAATTATGTTTTTAGTCCGGTTATTAAATTGTATAAAATGAATTGTATATAATCTGCTAAAATGTATTTAGGCGCAAGTATCCCGAGCTGGGATATCGCGTCCGATATGTCAAATAAAAAAAAACAATAATAAATAAAAAAAAGCGCTAACTGGTGGTCAAAAACCAACTAAGTATTGATTTATGCTTGTTACTTGATATTTTTTCAATCCAATAATTTTGATGAATCAAGAAAAGCCAACCACGACGGTTGGTTGTTGGCCCGTTAACCTGGTGCGGATGTATCTCAACGACCAAAAATTTGGTCCGTTAGGCTTCTAGAGAAATCAAGAAATGGGTATTTTGCGTAATTAGGATGATAATGGGAAAAAAAGAAACAAATTATTTTTTTCTATGATCAGTGTAATTATGCAAATTTGGCCTTAAAAACCTATTTCTTTATTTCACAGCAACCCTCATGAAATAAACTTATGAACTTTGAGGTACAGCCTACATCACGCTGCAAGGGTCAACAGTCCGAAACCCGTTTGTGGATAGCTTTTCTTGATTTATCAGAAAAATAGGTTGGCCAAATATCATGGAACTAGCTTAAATCTTCTATCTAAAATGTTCATATAGAGCGGACAGGATATGCTTTTTTGTTTTAAATATATATATATCGTAATTTAAACAATGTGATATGTAAGTAATAAAGTATGACGTCTTTTCTAGTCGTCTCAAAGTGACACCAGCTTGCCACCAGACACCCAGGGGATCCAGGGAGGGACAAAAAAGGGGCGTTGGTCCGGATGTTGACAGTTAGTTAGGTTACAGGGGATATTTCGGACAGGCCCGCTGAGTCTAGGTTCGTTGCCATCTAACGGCTGCCCTCGTGGCCGCCGTTTTGGCTCCTCTCTGCCTCCGCGGCTTCAGGCTGGACGCTGAGCTTTCCTCTGTTAATCCTCACCTTTCCCCTGGTTCTGGTGCCACTTGAGACGTACTGGGAGAGCGTCTTTTGATCCCAAAATTTGTCCTTACTGTCCCGTGCGGACTTCCCACTCTGCACGCCTTGCCACTCAACCCCGACTGCCTTCAACTGACTTGTTGTCTTACCCGGTTTACGGCATATATATATATATATATATATATGGTAATTTAAGCCAACAACCCCATGTATATAACTTATAACAAGATTTTAATGTTGTATAATAGAAACACAGCTGTTAATGATTATACGTATTATTGACATGTGTCTTTACATCATCATATGTAATGTAATTTGTACAAAGTGGATAAATAAATAAAATCTGTAATAGATTTAAGAGTTGAGCTAAGCAAGAGATGGAAGTCATAACGTCAAAATCAGATAGATTTACAATTCCCACGACAAGACCACCCACACTGTCACATGTGGTGGAATGCAGAGACCCTCTCACACCTGGACATGCAAAGCCCCCTTTCTCAGAAACGGCCCCCTGTCACACAAGGCCCCCCCCGTCTTTAACCTATAAATACACTCACTTTACAGTCACTTGACAGTTTAGTTCACCCTTAGTGCAAGCCCGCGTCGGTCGTATGTCATGTCGATCTCATCCATCATGTAGACGAGTAAGAAAATTCTATCTCCATCTTGCGCTCCTAGCTCAACTTTTATCTGTTAACGGAACTTTCTTAGTGCAATTGTGTCTTCGTTTTTTGTGTGGACATTCCCAAACTTTCCACTCTGCCTCGACCACGACTGCCTGTATTTTGTGAGAACTTTTAAAGGTCTTCCAAGGTGCAGAGAGGTACTGGAAAACTCTACATCCTGACTGTTCCTCTTGGTCAACACAGTACAACAAGAGCTACCAGGACTCTCTTATTACAGTGAGTCGACAGGATCTCAACTTACAAAGTTAATCGACAGGATATATTACAAGAGTCAACAACCAAACCTCAAATTATTTCATATATATATATATATATACAAAGCAATAACCCGCCATCTATACATATAAAAAAAAGGATTTAAAAGCGCGAATGCTTTTTATACATAATAAAAACTTCTACTGTCCTTACTGCGATGAAAAAATATATTGGGAGGGCTTGGCTCATCAGTGGTGAACCCTCCCAGCGGTTTCGCCAATTTAATCCACCAGACCGCTTCTCGGAGCTCTAATACTGTAGGATGGAATCTTTGAAATGGGTTTCAAGGAAACTATGGACATAAGCTGGGAGGGCTCACCACTGATGAGCCAAGCCCTCCCAATATATTTTTTCATCGCAGTAAGGACAGTAGAAGTTTGTATTATGTATAAAATAAACATTCGCGCTTTTAAATCCTTTTATTATATATATATATAGATGAAAAATTTGCCAGGAGGATATTGATCTAAAGAGACGAAGGTCGCTTTTCCGTCAAAATAGACGTCAAAACTAGACGCCATCTATTGACCGTCGCCACAATTAGCG